>JAJTWQ010000449.1:0-100447 GCA_029007595.1 Solanum commersonii | reverse complement strand
AACAATAATAAATTACATGATTTTTCTTAAATGCAAGAAGAGGAAGAGTAGAAGATTTAAAAAAAATTGTGGTTGAAGAATAAGAGGAAACCCCTCTATTTATAGTCAACAAAGGCTAGTATGAACATGCTATTTTTAGGTTTTATCTTAAAAATCGTGACTTTTCCAAGAAGTCACAGCTTATTGAAAAAGTCACAACTCTTTGGAAAAGTCACAAATCTCTGGAAAAGTCATAACTCATCGAAAAATCACAACCCTTTGAAAAAAGTCACAACTTATTAGAAAAGTCACAGCTAATCGAAAAAGTCAAAAAATAAGTTAAAAATATTATAGTAATTTAACATTCAAGTTAGGAGTTCATGCTTTTAAAGTAATATAGATAGATTGGGTTTTATTTAGAGTGATGAGTTAAGTTCTAAACAAATTAAAATTTTTTTACAGCTATCACATCATTAAATTGGTGTCGAAAATTATATTTTCAATTAAAAAGGAATGCGAAGATAACTAATTAATCAACTATATAAATCATTTGGATTGGTTGCACACTTGCTCTCTATTTAGGTCTATATATTAAATTAAAGATTCATAATAAATTGTTCATTTTTATAGGGTAAATTTCTTAAATGATCACTAGCTTAATTGAATAGTAAAATCACTTATTTATTGTCATATAAATAGTATCACACCAATAGGAAAACAATTTTAACACTAATCTCAACTTATTCAATTCCAGAATCATCTATGAGTATTTTTAAGAAACTTATTCTCCATAAAATATTTTTCTCCGTACCAAAAACATTCTCTAATGTATTATGAATGTTCTTATAGGCTACTAAAATATTTCCAACAAAAAGCAATTTGCTATTAGCTACTCAATTTGGTCCAATCATTTTTAATCTGTCAATCAATCCTATTTGGAATTACCAATTCTCTAGGAGGAAAAAGCCATAATTGTGGTCCCTATTGAAAGGAATAATTGTCTTTTTATTAAGAGTGGTGCTTGATTCAATTTGTGCACACCTAGATAGTCTATCCGAACTTGCTACATCCTACGAGCACGGAAAAGTAAGTAGCAAATTACTCAATCAACCAAATGCTTTAGTCAAGTTGAAAGAAATTACCTAGGATGGTGGCTACTCTAACATCATAGTTTCAACTTTCAATCCAGGGAAACCAAACCCCAAAAATCACTATTGAGGTGGGAGACACCGACCCCGAGGCTATATAATCGGCAGGTGACCTGCTAAATCAGTTTACCCTGAGGTATAAAGATTAAAAATAATGAAAAAGGGCTTTATTTGAAACTTAAAATAAAACAATGAAAAAGGGCTTTAGCTGGATTTGAACCCTGGTCTCAAGGGTGGTATCTGTAGCTTGTGAAGCGGTTATTCCTATGTTTTTTTATGAATACACTGTTAAATCATAATTTTCTGGCTAATATTAAATTTATTTTTTAAGGAATAAAAAAACTCAATCAAAATTTTAAATATTAAGATAATAATTAATGACTATTATTTGAGAAAAATAGTACGTAAATGACAATTTTTTCTATTGCACAATCTTTTAAATAAAAAGTAAAAGTTCAATCAATATTTCAAAATATCTTCAAGCTTTTCATATACATAGTTAAGTGTACATGCAAAATACGTGTGTATCACATTAATTAAATAACCTAAAACTTTCAAGATAAAAAATATCCTTAAAAATATGTTCCTCTTTAATTATAAGTATATACTTCTTTTAAGATTAAAAAAATGTATCTTATGCTAAGAGGAAGGTAAAAGTGTACTTTGAAAATGTTCTAGTTCTATTGATAACTAGTACGTACCCACGCGTTGCACGGATATTTTAAAATTTAAAAATAACTAATATGAATTATTATTGAGTAACAAAAGTACATGTATAATCATATATAATATTTTAATATTATATATACAATTAATACTAACAAAAATTTTACTCTAATATATGTGAAATGATGATACGTTCTTCAAAAACACTAAACAACTTGTGCTAATTAATTAAATTTTAAATTTATAGATCAATCTAAAACCTCGCATTAAAAATATTGACTATACTTTTAGCTAACATCTAAATATAATTTACAAAGTATGGTACAATCTCTTTAGCACACTCATTTCTTGTTCAATCCTGCAAAATAAGACGGTTTTCATTTAATGAAATAATTGTAACGACCTGTTCCCATCGTTATTGAAAAGTCATAGGAGAAAATTTTTGGGCTAGAAAACTTTTTCGTAGTACCTTGAGAATTCCTAGCCTAGTCCAAATTTGGACGAAATCGAAATCAGTGAAGTCTGGGGAAATTTGGTAACAGATGAGAGATCTAATACGAATGTGAATACATGAGTGGATAGCTAAGATGTTGTCACGCCCCGAGCCTACACCCTGGACGTGGCTAGCACTCGAAGACCATTGTTGGCCTCAAGCGAACCCTTGACCTGACTTACTAACTCAGCGGAAGACTTAACTCATCATATACACATTTAAGAAGCAACTAGAATGTTATAAAGGAACATTCAACTGGACATTAATGCAAACTCAAGTCTTTAACATATAAAATGAAAAGTAAAGACAACTGAATTAACTAATTGATTGTCTGACTATCTATGAAGCCTCTAAACAACTGAGATGGATGTCAGGACAGGCCCACGACATCCTAATGAACTAATACTAAAACTGAAAGCAATGTAAAGGAATCCTCTGCAATGCAAAGAGGCTCACCAACAAACTCTGAACTGCTCACTGGATCAACGAATGCGTCGGATGCTGATTCTAGTTACATGTGTCTGCATCATAATACGATGCAAGTCCACTGGCATCAGTACACTGAATGTACAAGTATACGAGTTGGAATGCTAAAACAATATAGGCTCAAAAGAGATTATGAAAGAAACACTTACCTTGGCTCTTTTCAACTCCTGAATACTTAAATAAACTTATTTCATTATAAAGCAGTTTAAAACAAGCACAATATAAAGAAAACTGTTGAAAACATGTTGTTAATTCGTAATCATAATATCATAAAAAGACAAACCATGCTCCCTCTCAAAGTCTACTCGTGTAATGTATTAATGAAGTCCCATACCCCCATTCACACTAAGAAGAACCCCTTGAGGAACCACGCTACTACTATTATGGGAGTTTCGTTAACCAACAACAATCACTTAAGAACTACAGTGATGATACAGTGATTTACCTCACGCAGTCGAGACCCATCCTATACCTTGCCAGGATATAGGAAGCTACCTCACTAAGTGGGTCCACTAGTCTATGTGAAAAGGATTCATCTAAAAAGTATCACCCTTTTCTACCCATGATGGCTACATGGTTTATGGAGACTTCAGTTAATATGAACTCGCATCCTCATATCAGTGCTCAATACTACTCCCAAAAATATACTTAGTTCTTTATGTTTAAAAACATACTTCTTCTGTGATTTGATATTACTGCTCAAAAACTTAGCTCACAGTCTATCTTGGAAATCTTAGTTTCCTTACTCACTTCATTTAGAAAGCTATTGCTCTTTTCTGAAAACTAGCCCGAAGGCTCTTTGAAAATCATAGTTCCTTTCTTGCTCAAATGTGAAAACATTTATAAACTTCTTTGGGAATATTTAGTTCCCTAATAAATTTTGAGAAATGAACTCAACTCTTTAATCTTTACTTTACTTGAAACTTGATCCTTAAAACGAAGTTTAAACGTTTAATAAAAACTCTTGAAAACTATAAGAATCTTTGCTTTGACTTGCTTCATAACTTCTGGACTTGACTCTTTAACTTCTTTGACTTTGATCTTAACTTTCCTTAAATTGGATTATGGATTCAAGGTTCATGATCTTATGTTTATGGATGATTTCATGATGTTTAGATGTACCTTAGAGTGTTGGAATCAACTAGAAAACATAGGTACATCGCGTAGGAATAAGTACAAAAAGGTGGGGAACGAATGGGCAGAACTGGCGTCCCTGGCGCTTTGAGAGGCGTGGGGCACCAGCCCTCAAACTTCAAAGAAGTCTTGCTGGCGCAACACACAATAGGACAAACTTCCAAGAAGTTTTTGTGGCTCTCTGGCAGGCGCGACGCCCCTGCCCTTTTGCCCAGCGACTTCCAACTTTTCTCTTATGTTCTCCCTCTCTAAACTTCCCTAGCTTCCATAGATCCTTCCCCAAACACTTAGGATCAATTTTACCCTTAATATACAACCAATCTAACTCGGAAAACAACTCAGAAACATAAATCAACTCACCCCCAAGCATCAACAACTCAACCAACAAGAATTCTACAATTTGTTCTTCAAGAACCTTACTTCTTCAAAATGTAAACAACTCAAAACAATTGGATTGAAACAAGTTGGTGTGTGGGTGAACTAACCCAACACGAAAATATCTCACATACCTTGTAGGGATCACCGTCGACGAATTCCACAAGTTAAACTTCGATGATCTTGGCGATTCTTCTTCTTTCTCCTCTTCTTTTCTCTTCTCTCAAAACCCTAACCTTTCTTCCAAAAGCGTAAACTGATCTAATTCAGCTTAGGCCCCTAATTAATTGCAAAAAAAGAATTGAAATAAAAGGGTAAGGAAAAGACCAAACTACCCTTTAAAAATTCGGATTAGACTTTCCTTATTCTAACAGCCCAACTTCCAAAAGGCAAAAACTCACTCATACAAACTCGGATTTTAGCAAACTCGGCGGCGTTGGAAAGATCCTTAAAAGAGATTTGTAACCATATCTAGAAGTACACCTAACTCATCCTGAGCTAGGAATTATGGCTGTTTGAAGTTGACCAAAACTCAACTTTTCCTTACTTTACAAATTTCAAGATTTCTAACTCTTATAAAAAATGACTATTTCCAATTAAGCTTCTTCCTAGTTATATCAAATTGCGAGATGTTACAGTATCTCCCCCTTAGAAACATTCATCCTCGAATGAGATTACTCTTACTAAGCTAAGAGTGTCACATCAAACATAATGTTCAAACACCTGATAAGCACATGAACACCATAAAGATAATGGCGTCATATTTCAAAGCAAAAATTACAGCAACCAACTCTAACTCATGGGTTGGATAATTCTTGTCATGAACTTTCAACTGCTCCTTAAGCTCTTTCAACTCAGCTGGTGCCATTCTGTATGGCGGAAAAGATATAGGACGGGTATCTCAAAATGATGTCTATGCCGAAGTTTATTTCTCTCTCAGGAGAGACTTTTGGTAGGTCATCAGGAAAGACTTCTGAAAACTCTTTTACTACTGGAACTGATTGAATAGGAGGTACCTCAACACTTGAGTCATTAACTCGGACTAAGTGATAGACACACCCCTTAGAAACTAACTTCCTTGCCTTAAGGTACGAAATGAAATGACCCTTAGGTACGGCTGAACTTTTTTTTTCTACTCTGAAACTGGCTCATTTGGAAATTGAAACTTGACAACGCGAGTTCTACAATCAACTGAGGCATAACATGAATGAAGTCAGTCCATACCAAGAATGACATCAAAATCTACCATGTCTAACTTAATTAAATTAGCCATGGTACTCTTGTGATTGACGAAAATGGGACAATCATGATAGACTCTCTCTCTGCTAGAATAGACTCACCAACAGGTGTAGAAACACTAAATGGTTCACTAAGTTGCTCAGGAATAACATCGAGATTCATAGAAACATAAGGAGTTACAAAAGATAAACTCGCTCTTGGGTCTAGTAAAGCATAAACAGTAAAGTCAAAGACTTGAATCATACCAGTGACAACATCTGGTGAATCCTCTTGCTCTTGCCGACTGTTAATAGCATATAAGTGGTTTGTTCCTCTGTCAGTACCATTTCCTTGCATGTTCTTTGGACACTCTCGCATGAAGTGACCCTCTTGTCCACAGTTGAAACAAACTGTCTAGCCCTGGCGACACTTTCCTGGGTGGGTTCTACCACACTTAGCACATGCAGAGGCCCAGTTACTTTATTGTGCCACCCTATCCTGAGGCTGTGCTAGTTTAGCTCTGGAATTATGACCATTGTACTCACCTTTGTTCCTAGGTGCAGGCGCACTAGCAGATGATGGAGCATGTCCCTTCTGTTCATGTTGGAAAGAAGACCAATTGTCATTACTTCTCTGCTGCCCGGACTCACTCCCTGTCTTGGCTCTCTTGCTCTTAATTTTTTCTCTATCCCTTAGCTTCTCTTCTTCAACCTGCTGCACATATACCATCAACATTGAGATATTCATGTCACCTATCAACATTGCAGCCCTGCCTTCCTTACTCGATAGACGAGACAACCCGGCAATAAACAAACTCGTCCTACTCCTCATGTTCGCAACCATTTCAGGAGCATAGTGAGACAGTTGGGTGAATTTCAACCCATACTCATAAACACTCAAAGAATCTTGCTTAAGTGTCAGGAACTCTCGTACCTTAGCCTCTTTTAGTTCTCGGGAAAAGAAACGCCCCAAGAAAGCTTCCTTGAAACAGGCCCAACTCGCAGGTGGTGCATCCTCAACTCTACCCCTTTGCCACTGATCAAACCAGGTCCTAGCAACATCCTTCATCTGATATGCAGCTAGCTCAACTCTTTCAGTATCAACAACGTGCATCACATCGAATACCTTTTTCAGTTCTTCAATAAAGTTCTCCGGATCCTCAGTAGTACTCGAACCAGTGAAACTTGGGGGATTCATCCTCAAGAACTCCCGAATCCTCGAAGTGTCAGCCTCTTCTTGTCGAGCTCCTCCTTGCTGACCAACCTAGTTAGTCACAGCTTAACTCAACATTCTAATTGCTTCTCTGAACTCAGCATTAGTAACTTCTCCTTGCGGTTGCACTTCAGGTGCATTGGGTAACTCTTGTTCCTCAACATTCCTCCTAGCTAGACGACCTCTGACTGATTTTCGTGGAGGCATGACTATCTAAAACGCGCGCAGGCACGAATTAGAGGGAAACTTTTTAGAGATCAACTCTAACGTACTAACTGAGTGTGAAAGAAGTGAAGGAATTCCTAAATGTTGCAACCTCCTAATTATATATGTGGCGTGCTTCACACCGATAACTAGGACTCTACAGACACGGCTTCATAGACTCCCTAGGACTCTTGAACTCTGATACCAAGTTTATCACTCCCCGAGCCTACACCCTGGATGTTACCGGCAATCGAATACCATTACTGGCCTCAAGCGAACCCTTGGCCTGGCTTACTAACTCAGTGGAAGACTTAACTCATCATAGACACATTTAAGAAGTAACTAGAATGTTATAAAGGAACATTCAACTGCCATTAAGGCAAACTCAAGTCTTTAACATATGAAATGAAAAGTAAAGACAACTGAATTAATGAACTGACTATCTGACTATCTATGAAGTCTCTAAACAACTGAGATAGATGTTTGGACAGGCCCACGACATCCTAATGAACTAATACTAAAACTGAAAGCAATCTAAAAGAATCCTTTGGAATGTAAAGAATCTCACCAACAGACTTTGAACTGCTCACTGGATCAACGAATGCGTCGGATGCTGATTCTAGTTACATGTGTCTGCATCATAATACGATGCAAGTCCACTGGCATCAGTACACTGAATGTACAAGTATACGAGTTGGAATGCTAAAACAACATAGTCTCGAAAGAGATTATGAAAGAAACACTTACCTTGACTCTTCTCAACTCCTGAATACTTAAATAAACTTATTTCATTATAAAGTAGTTTAAAACAAGCACAATATAAAGAAAACTGTTGAAAACATGATGTCAATTCATAATCATAATATTATAAAAAGACAAACCATGCTCCCTCTCGAAGTCTACTTCTGGAATACATGAATGAAGTCCCATACCCCTATTCACACTAAGAAGAACCCCTTGAGGAACCATGCTACTACTGTTATGGGAGTTTCTCTAACCGACAACCATCACTTAAAAACTACAGTGATGATACAACGCTTTACCTCATGCTGCCGAGGCCCATCCTATACCTTGCCAGGATATAGGAAGCTAACTGACTAAGTAGATCCACTAGTCTTTGCGAAAAGGATTCATTTAAAAAGTATCACCCTTTTCTACCCATGATGGCTACATGGTTTATGTAGACTTGAGTTAATATGAACTCGCATCTTCATATCGGTGCTCAACACTACTCCCAAAAATATACTTAGATCTTTATGTTTAAAAACATACTTCTTCTGTGATTTGAGATTAGTGCTCAAAGGCTATCTTGGAAATCTCAGTTTCCCTGCTCGCTTCATTTAGAAAGCTATTTCTGTTTTCTGAACACTAGCCTGAAGGCTCTTTGAAAAATCAAAGTTCCTTTCTTGCTCAAATGTGAAAACATTTATAAACTTCTTTGGAATACTTAGTTCCCTAATAACTTTTGAGAAATTAACTCAACTCTTTACTCTTTAATTTACTTGAAACTTGAGCCTTAAAACAAAGTTTAAACGTTTAATAAAAACTCTTGAAAACTATAAGAAACTTTGTTTTGACTTGCTTCTTAACTTCTAGACTTGACTCTTTAACTTCTTTGAGTTTGATCTTAACTTTCCTTAAATTGGATTATGGATTCAAGGTTCATGATCTCATGTTTATGGATGATTTCATGATGTTTAGATGTACCTTAGAGTGTTGGAATCAACTAGAAAATATAGGTACATCGCGTAGGAACAAGTACGAAAAGGTGGGGAACGAATGGGGAGAACTGGCGTCCCTGGCGCTTTGAAAGGCGCGGGGCGCCAACCCTCAAACTTCACAGAAGTCTAGCTGGCGTAACACACCATAGGCCAAACTTCAAAGAAGTTTTTGTGACTCTCTGGCAGGTGCGACGCCCCTGCCCTTTTGCCCAACGACTTTCAAGTTTTCTCTTCCGTTCTTCTTCTCTAAACCTCCCTAACTTCCATAGATCCTTCCCCAAACACTTAGGATCGATTATACCCTCAATATATAACCAATCTAACTTGAAAAAAAACTCAGAAACATGAATCAACTCACCCCCAAGCATCAACTACTCAACCAACAAGAATTCTACAATTTGTTCTTCAAGAACCTTATTTCTTCAACATGTAAACAAATCAAAATAATTGGATTGAAACAAGTTGGTGTGTGGATGAACTAACCCAACACGGAAATATCTCACATACCTTGTAGGGATTACCCCCGATGAATTCCACAATTTAAACTTCGACAATCTTGGCGATTTTTTTTTTCTCCTCTTCTTTTCTCTTCTCTCAAAACCCTAACCCTTCTTCCAAAAGCGTAAACTGATCTAATTCAGCTTAGGCCCCTAATTAATTACAAAAAATGAATTGAAATAAAAGGGTAAGGAAAAGACCAAACTACCCTTTAAAAATCCGGATTGGACTTTCCTTATTCCAACAGCCCAACTTCCAAAAGGCATAACGCACTCATACAAACTCGAATTTCTGCAAACTCGGCGATGTTGGAAAGATCCTTACAAGATATTTGCAACCATATCTGGAAGTACACCTAACTCATCTTGAGCTAGGAATTATGGCTGTTTCAAGTTGACCAAAACTCAACTTTTCCTTACTTGACAAATTTCCAGATTTTTAATTCTTTCCAAAAATTACTATTTCCAATTATAAGCTTCTTCCTAGTTATTTCAAATTGAGATATGTTAAAAATGTTAAGGAACCTGTATGACTTTACATAATTGAATTTGGGCGAGTAGAATTCCCAAAATCGATCTTAGCGTGAACGGGCAGTTGCTGAGTGTCATGGGTTAAAGGTGTGTTGTGAAATGGGAGTTTGGGACTCTTAAATTGTGTCACTAGTTCCATGCAAGTTGCTGTGGCGGGATGGGGGTCGTCATAGAGGACCAGTCGCGACTTAAGTTAAAAATAAACCCCAAAAATGCCATTATTCTGCAAACTTGGTTCTTAAGAGTTAAGAGACGAACCAAGGAGACTTCTTGATAGTTTTTCACCATTTTTGAAGCTAAAGGTAAGGTTTTTTCTCTTCGAATTCATTTTTCGATCCGTAGAATGTAAATTCATGGGTAATTATTGTTGGGGAAGGGTTTTGGAACTGATTTGGATGGTGGGAAAATCCCTAGTTGCATATTAGGATCATGGATTTGGCGTAGGATTGATGATGTTAATTGTAATCCGGGTAATTAGGCCTCGTTTATTGATCTTCGCATTATATTGATTGTTTGTAGAACAAGAACAAGCGGAAAGAATTTAGAAAGGGAAAAATCAAGTTTCTTAGGAGGGTTCAAGCTTTGTTCAAGGTAGGTGATGGTTGTGATTTCATGTTGGTGTGATGTATGTTAGTAATTACTTCATTATAATGCATCTGTATGTGAATGTTGCATTATTGATCACACTAATCATAAATGAGTATTGTAACATCTCGTTGTTTGAAAGAACTAGAAAGAGTTAGAATTGAAAAGAGTCATTTTAGGAAAGAATGAAAAATCTGGAAATTTGTTAAGTTAAGCTAAGTTGAGTTTTTGGGTCAACTTCAAACGACCATAACTCCTACCTCAGGATGAGTTAGGTGTGTTTCCAGATACCGTAGAAAATATCTTGGAATTTTCTTTTCAACTCCACCGAGTTTGCACAATTCCGAGTTCGTATGAGTGAGATATGCTCATTTGAAGTTGGGTTGTTCAAATAAGGAAAGTCTAATCCAAATTTTGGAAGGGTAGTTTGGTCTTTTCCATACCCTATTATTTTAATTTCGTTTTTGGTAATTAGTTGGGGTCTAAACTGAATTTGGTTAGTTTACACTTTTGAAAAAGAGTTAGGGTTTTGAGAGAAGAGAAAATAAGAGGAGAAAAGATAAGAAGAAGCAAGGATTCGCAGTCTTCGTAAGGAATTGATTGCGGATTTCCTCAAGGATTTGATCCCACGAGGTATGTGAGACTTTCATAGCGTTGGGTTCGTTCACCCACGCGTCAATCATGTTTGTTTCAGCGAAATTCATTTCTAGAAAGTTGATAGTATGATGTTCTTGAATTATGTTCTTGAAGTTTGCTTTAGTTCTTTAGATTTGATAGGATTGTGGAGTTCTTGATGGAATCGTGTCGATTTAAGAGTTGTTTTGAGTTAGATTCTTGTGTATATATACTAGGTATTTGAATCTATAGAAGGATTGAGAAAACGAATCGGATTTAGGCGAATTGGGTGAGAAAATGAAGAACAAGAAAGTCTAGCAGGTTTTGGCACGCAAATCCGCACCGATAATGACAAGTAAATAATTTTAGGATAAAGTTATCAAATGTACATTGTTTGGAGATCGCATATAACTAGGAATCTATAGCAAAAATGTGATTATGAACTTATAAATTGGTATATACCAAATATAAAAAAAATTCATATCCTTTAGGATAAGAATAATTCTTGAAAAAAACCTATAGATCTGTCAGCTTGAATTTGGGTGATTAGGCTTAAATAATTTTAGGATGAAGTTTCTAGATGCACATTGTTATGAGATCACATACAAGATTGATGAAAATATGGATTTCAAAAGGATTGTAAAAAGAACTCAATAATATTTCTGAAGGAATACATTCAAGTGATAATGCATCGATTCTACACTATTTAACAACACGTCATAAGTGCTAAGTCTAATTCAATTAGAAGGGAAGGAACAATTATTGATAACTATTTCAATTACAATTATTTATATTTACTTGTGCAGCATGTAATAATAGATAAATGTTTTATTGAATGAAGCTTCCATCATCGTGATTGAATTAGGTAGAATATATTTCCTGAAATGATCCATACCGATAGATTGCAAATTTATTATTTTCTTTTCTTTGTCTATGTAACAATTTTAAATTTCGAGTTAAGAATGTTATTCTTTAAAATTCTTCAAGGTTAGAATCTTCCATAACATTTATAGTGATATATTTTTTCACTCTATTACTTTGACATTCAGAATGATCTCATGTAATTGTGTAATTACGTATTTATATTAATATACATTAAATATCAAAGACTTGAACTTGGACTTGGACTTGGCGATTGGGCTTGGATCGGACCTTAAAATAAATAATTTTATAAAGCTTAACTGTTTACACTATAAATAACAATGATTTTACAGACAAGAATAGCATATATATCTGTGGTTCGCTACAAGCTGTACAAAATAGGTCAAAAATTAAAGTGACCAACAGAAACAATAACACAAGATAGAGATAATGATAGTTTGTGTACACTCAATACTAATATTGTGATCATCATTTTTGAGAAATATTTGCACAATATGTAGGCATGGTTGCAAAACAGTATTCCTCCATGCTTCGTCAACAACTTCTTTTCTATCTTCTTTGAAAACGTTAGTAGCAATAATATGATGCATCGACTATATTTTATCATTTATTAATCGTTGAATCTTGTCAAGTTGATTACAAATTAATACACGAGTATTACTCTTGAAACTTGAAATTGCAGCTTGAAGAATCATCTTCTTTGATTCATCATCTCCGTCTATAGTTTTTTCTTCCCTTAAATATTTGGCCATTTTAGTGACACCAATGGACCATCGGATTCCTTTGGTGTGATCTGCATCTAGAATGAAAATTTGCCGCACCTCATCCACCATCCCTGCATGCAACATAAATTTAAGAATAGTTTTATTTAGGTGAATATATATTTGAAAACCAAAACTATTATTAAGAAAACTATATAAGAAAAGTTTTAGTTAGAGTTATTATTATACTTTGATTCATAAATAAAATAACTACAAAAACTACATGCATTGACCATTTCACCAACCCTCGTGTCAACTCTAGGTTCAAGACTGATTGCTCTACATCAATCCAAATAAAGCAACTGTCATACTTATGTTTGAGCATGAATACAGGGTCTTCCACAAGTTTTTCAATATACGAATTTGCACCACCAACAATAATTGGAGCACATTGAGTCTTCAAAAAAATTTCTATGTAGACAATGGACTTCAGACAGAAATCTTCGGCCGTGAAGTTGGAATCTGGCTCAATTTCACTGAAAAAATTGTGAAACAAAATAATTGTCAATTAATATTCATATTAAAATAAAGGAATCACAAAAAAATGTCTTTTTAAAATATGTATATCTAGCAAATAGTGTCGTACACCTTGTTTATCAGTGTGTGTGATCTTGTTGGTCACGATTTCATGTCTCTTATACACTTACATTTTGTTCGATTTGATTATTTCTCCTCGAAAATGGGTGGCAAGGTCAACAGAGAGACTAGATTTTCCCGTTCTTGTTGCTCCCATTATGAACATCACTTTCTTCTTGTTGAACTTGTTATTGTTATTGATGAAAATTTTCATTTTAGCTACACATAAAATAAAATTATAATAATAATTTTTTAAAAATAGTAAATAATCTCATGCAAACCACTCATGCATACACTCATACATTAAAAAATCTTATAAATATAAAGTTACTAAGTAGAAACCTTGCTTGAGATGTAATAAACTATGTAAAATAATATATTTTTCTTGATAGTGGTTATGAAAGAGATTGCATTGAGAATTTATAGTAAAATGTATTTGTGGACTAATTAATTATCATACCATATTCAGAAATACTGATATCTTTTAGGATAAGATCAATGACTTTTGAAAAATGTATAGTTATGTCAACTGGAATTTTGGTAATGACAAGTAAATAAGTTTAGGATAAAGTTATCAAATGTACTTTGTTTGGAAATAGCATATAATTGGGCATTTATAGTAAAAATGTGATTATTAACTTATGAATTGGTATATATCAAATTTAAAAATAATTCATATCTTTTAGGATAAGAATAATTCTTGAAAAAAACCTACAGATACGTCAGCTTGAATTGGGGTGATTAGGTTTAAATAATTTTAGGATGAAGTTTCTAGATGCACATTGTTATGAGATCACATACAAGATTGACGAAAATATGGATATCAAAAGGATTGTAAAAAGAACTCAATAATATTTCTGAAGGAATATATTCAAGTGATAATGCGTCACTTCATACACTATTTAACAACACGTTAGTAGTGCTAAGTCTAATTCAATTAGAAGGGAAGGAACAATTATGGATAACTATTTCGATTATAATTATTTATATTTACTTGTGCTGCATGTAATAATAGATAAATGTTTTATTGAATGAAGCTTCCATCATCGTGATTGAATTAGGTAGAATATATTTCCTTAAATGATCCTTACCGATAGATTGCAAATTTATTATTTTCTCTTCTTTGTCTATGTAACAATTTTAAATTTGGAGTTAAGAATGTTATTCTTTAAAATTCTTTAAGGTTAGAATCGTCCCAAACATTTATCGTCATTTATTTTTTCACTCTATTACCTTGACATTAAGAATGAGCTCATGTAATTGTGTAAGTACGTATTTATATTAATATATATTAAATATCAAAGACTTGGACTTGACGCTTGGGTTTGGATCGGACCATAAAATAAATATTTTTATAAAGCTTAACTATTTACTCTAAAAATAACAATGATTTTACAGACAAGAATAGTATATATATATATATATATATATATATATATATATCTATAGTTCGATACAAACTGTACAAAATAGGTCAAAAATTAAAGTGACCACGAGGAAAAATAACACAAGATAGAGATAATGATAGTTTATGTACACTCAATACTAATATTGTGCTCATCATTTTTGAGAAATCTTTCCACAATATCTAGGCATGGTTGCAAAACAGTATTCCTCCATGTTTCGTCAACAACTTTTTTTCAATCTTCTTTGAAAACGTCAGTACCAATAATATGATACACCGACCACATTTTCTCATTTATTAATCGTTAAATCTTGTCAAGTTGGTTACAAATTAATATACGAGTATTACGCTTGATACTTGAAATTGAAGTTTGAAGAATCATCTTCTTTGATTCATCATCTCCGTCTATATTTTTTTCTTCCCTTAAACATTTGGCCATTTCAGGGACACTAATTGACCGTCGGATTCCTTTGGTGTAATCTGCATCTGGAATGAAAATTTGCCGCACCTCATCCACTAGTCCTGCATGCAACATAAATTTAAGAATAGTTTTATTTAGGTGAACATATATTTGAAAACCAAAAGTTTTATTAAGAAAACTATATAAGAAAATTTTTAGTTAGAGCCAATATTATATTTTGATTCATATATAAAATAACTACAAAAACTAACTGCATTGACCATTTTATCAACCCTCGTGTCAACTTTACGGTTCAAGGCTGATTTCTCTACATCAATCCAAATAAAGCAACTGTCATACTTATGTTTGAACATCAATACAGGGTCTCCCACAAGTATTTCAATAAACGAATTTGACCCTCCAACAATATTTGGAACACATTGAGTCTTCAAAAAAATTTCTATGTAAACAATGTACTTCAGACAGAAATCTTCGGCCTTGAAATTGGAATCTGGCTCAATTTAACCTAAAAAATTGTGAAACAAAATAATTGTCAAGTAATATTCACATTAAAATAAAGGAATAACAAAAAAATATCTTTGTTCAAATAAGTATACCTAGCAAATAGTGTCGTACACCTCGTTTCTCAGCGTGTGTGATCTTGTTGGTCACGATTTCAAGTCCCTTATACACTTGCATTTTGTCCGAGTTGATTATTTCTCCTTGAAAATGGGTGGCAAGGTCAACAGAGAGACGAGATTTTGCCATTCCTATTGCTCCCATTATGAACATCACTTTCTTCTTGTTGAACTTGTTGATGAAAGTATTCATTTTAGCTACACATAAAATTAAATTATAATAATAATTAGTTTAAAATAGTAAACAATCTCATGAAAACCACTCATGCATACACTCATACATTAAGAAATCTTATAAATATAAAGTTAATAAGTAGAAACCTTGCTTGAGATGTAGTAAACTATGTAAAATAATATATTTTTCTTGATGGTGGTTATGAAAGAGATTGCATTGAGCATTTATATTAAAATGTATTTGTGAACTTATTAATTCTTATACGATATTCAGAAACACTGATATCATTTAGGATAAGATCAATAACTTTTGAAAAAAGTACAGACATGTCAACTAGAATTTTGTTAATGACAAGTAAATAATTTTAGGATAAAGTTATCAAATGTACATTGTTTGGAGATCGCATATAACTGGGCATTTATAGTAAAAATGTGATTATGAACTTATGAATTGGTATATACCAAATTTAAAAAAAATCATATCTTTTAGGATAATAATAATCCTTTAAAAAAACCTACAGATACGTCAGCTTGAATTTGGGTGATTAGGTTTACATAATATTAGGATGAAGTTTCTAGATGCACATTGTTATGAGATCACATTCAAGATTGACGAAAATATGGATTTCAAAAGGATTATAAAAAGAACTCAATAATATTTCTGAAGGAATACATTCAAGTGATAATGCGTCAATTCATACACTATTTAACAATACGTCAGTAGTGTTAAGTCTAATTCAATTAGAAGGGAAGGAACAATTATTGATAACTATTTCAATTACAATTATTTATATTTACTTGTGCAGCATGTAATAATAGATAAATGTTTTATTGAATGAAGCTTTCATCATCGTGATTGAATTAGGTAGAATATATTTCCTTAAATGATCCTTACCGATAGATTGCAAATTTATTATTTTCTCTTCTTTGTCTATGTAACAATTTTAAATTTGGAGTTAAGAATGTTATTCTTTCAAATTCTTTAAGGTTAGAATCTTACCAAACATTTATAGTCATTTATTTTTTCACTCTATTACCTTGACATTAAGAATGATCTCATGTAATTGTGTAAGTACGTATTTATATTAATATATATTAAATATCAAAGACTTGGACTTGGACTTGGACTTGGCGCTTGGGCTTGGATCGGACCTTAAAATAAATATTTTTATAAAGCTTAAATATTTACTCTATAAATAACAATGATTTTACAGACAAGAATAGTATATATATATATATATATATCTATATATATCTATAGTTGATACAAATTGTACAAAATAGGTAAAAAAAATTAAAGTGACCAAGAGAAAAAATAACACAAGATAGAGATGATGATAGTTTATGTACACTCCATACTAATATTATGATCATTATTTTTGAGAAATCTTTCCATAATATCTAGGCATGGTTGCAAAACAGTATTCCTCCATGCTTCGTCAACAACTTTTTTTCTATCTTCTTTGAAAATGTCAGTAGCAATAATATGATGCACCGACCACATTTTCTCATTTATTAATCGTTGAATCTTGTCAAGTTGGTTACAAATTAATATACGTGTATTACGCTTCCTACTTGAAATTGAAGCTTGAAGAATCATCTTCTTTGATTCATCATCTCCGTCTATATTTTTTTCTTCCCTTAAATACTTGGCCATTTCAGGGACACCAATGGACTGTCGGATTCCTTTGGTGTAATCTGCATCTGGAATGAAAATTTGCCGCACCTCATCCACCACTCTTGCATGCAACCTAAATTTAAGAATAGTTTCATTTAGGTGAACATATATTTGAAAACCCAAAGTATTATTAAGAAAACTATATAAGAAAAGTTTTAGTTAGAGTCATTATTATATTTTGATTCATATATAAAATAACTACAAAAACTAACTGCATTGACCATTTCATCAACCCTCGTGTCAACTCTACAGTTCAAGACTGATTGCTCTACATCAATCCAAATAAAGCAACTGTCATACTTATGTTTGAACATGAATACAGGGTCTTCCACAAGTTTTTCAATATACGAATTTGACCCTCCAACAATAATTGGAACACATTGAGTCTTCAAACACTCTTCTATGTAGACAATAGACTTCAGACAGAAATCTTTGGCCGTGAAATTGGAATCTGACTCAATTTCACCTAAAAAAATTTGAAATAAAATAATTGTCAATTAATATTCACATTAAAATAAAGGAATAACAAATGTCTTTTTTCAGATATATATACCTAGCAAATAGTGCCGTACACCTTGTTTCTCAGCCTGTGTGATCTTGTTGGTAATGATTTCAAGTCCCTTATACACTTGCATTAAGTCCGAGTTAATTATTTCTCCACGAAAATGGGTGGCAAGGTTAACAGAGAGATGATATTTTTCCGTTCCTGCTGCTCCCGTTATGAACACCAATTTCTTCTTGTTGAACTTGTTTGTAATGACCCTCCTGGTCATTTCTGTGTCTTGCCTTCTGTGTGTCGTTTAGAGCGTTCCTGTAGCAACCGTAAGTCATTTTCTGGGACTGACAGTTTGGTCACCTGGTCGTTCATTTGGTTTTGGTGCGAGCTTTTGTGTGTTGGAGCTTATTAACTTTGAACGATCATTTTCGATCAAAATTTTAATAAGATGACATCCAAATCCATTTCTGACGATTCCATCAGCTCTGGAAGGGACATTTTAGGCTAGTAGAATGGTCAACATGACTCCCAAAGTTTTCAGTGTGAGTCGGTGCAATTAGGTGTTTTAACTTTAAGTTTAAGCCTAAGTTTGACTTTGGTCAACATTCTGAGTAAACACGCTCGGATGAAAATTCTGTCAGCGCGGTTAGCTCCAAAATGTAAATTTTGATCTAGGTTGACCTTTCTTTTGTGTCTCGAGGTTTTCAATTTTTTTCCGAGCTCTTTTGTGGTTTTTTACTAAAATTGGCATTTGGGTGTGGGACCCATTTTTTTTTGTCAAGATGACCTCATATGAAAATTTAGAATGTGCCATTAAGTTCGGAATATTAAATTTGGTATGATTTCATATCTCGTTTGCGTGCACGGAGTTTCGAACGAGATCGGAGCACCCCGTCAGAGTTTTTAGTTTTTGGAAAATTGCAGAAAATCTGCTATAAAATGCAGATTCATCAGCAACATTTCCCAAACTTAAAACCCTCATAACTCTCTCATCTTTCATCCGAATTAGGCGATTCAAAGTGAGGGAGCTTCATATTTTTGGCGGATTCACTATAGAGTGTTAAGAAGTTGTTGGGTGCACGTAGTTTGAGGTAATTTTTGCGATAAACCTAACTTTGTACCCTTTTTTGAGCTTTTGTTTTTGGCATCTTTGTTTTGGTCATATCTCACTCATTTTAGCTTAGTTTTGGGTAATTCGAAGTCCCACGTATTGAGAATTGTCGTGGATTCATCGTAAAGTGTTCAAGGAGTGTTGGGCACCATTAGATCCTTGTAGATTTTGAGTTTAGATTGCTGCAACACTTTCTTTTTAGTTGATTAAAGTGTGATTTTCTTGCTTGTTGGTTTTTGCTGCATTTTGATCCCCGAAATGTGTTCCATTTTTAACACAAGTTTGGGGTGCTATTTAGGGTGTCTTGACAGAGTCAAATTCGGACAGTTCGGTGTGGGTCCCACGATTCCCATTTTGACTCCAAAATTGACCCGTCTCCGTTTGTTGTGATTTTGGTGTCTAAACGACCATAAAAATATTGTGACTCTATATTTGATAGTGGGGAAGCGTTTTGAGGCCGTTCGAAAAGGAAAAGCTTCGGAGAAGTGATTTTCGAGCGAGTGTGATCGGCTTACAGGTAGGCTACTGTTTGCCTCTCTTAGATTGAACTCGTGAATGTAAATGCATGTTGATTATTTGGGATTTGGGTTGGGTAGTTATTGAATCACGTTTAGGTGTTTAAAAATCATATTTTCGACCTATTTTGAGAATTATCGGGTACCTGTGAGCATGCTTTGTGTTATTAATTGACCCCCCTCGCTATGTGGAGTGCTTGCATTCTTAATTACTGTTTATTTGAAGCATGTTGGGCCTTAGTTTAGGTTTGACTAGGGTTTGCCTTAGAAATACATTATTCGAATCTGATAAGCCTTAGTTTTACCCCAGCGTCGCTCGGCTGACTTAGATCACTGTAGACTGGTGTAGCAAATGTGAGTCTGATAGTTTGGGCCTTAGCTAGGCGAAACGCTTGCTCTGGCTATAGTTATCCTTATTTTCCCCAATGTTACGGCTTCATGAGTTACGTTGCCGACACTAATTCTGCTTCGCGATTTGAATTTGATTTTCTATTCGGTTCCAAGGACTTCCATTGATTGGCTAAGTATGGATGGCATTCCATGGACATTATGAGAGTGGATCGATTAGGACTCATTCAACAGCTACATTGACACTTTTATAGAGCATCCGATTTAAGGTCCGACCTCTATTGCCCATATACTTATATAGAGCATTCGGTTAGAGTTTCGGCCTCAGTTACTTGATACTTGTGATTGGTTACTTGGGTACTTCTGGTGAGCATCCGGTTCGAGTTCGGCCTCCGTACTGTAAAATTCTACTAATTAGGGTTGAGGTTCTGGTTCGATGTTCTCCGTTCTTAGGTTCTTATATGCAATTCTATTTAGTTATAGTTATTCTGTGTACTCGTCGGGCTTATGGGGGTCCGTTTGGGTTTTTATTTAACTTGCGCACGAGTGTACCTTCTAGGCTTATGGGGGTCCAGTTAGGTGTAGTTAGCTTATAAATTACTTTAGTTAGTTCTTTCTACACTCGTGTGCATTCCATTGTTAGTTAGATTTCCATTCTTTACTTCGGTTTGTGTTATTCCTTCTTTTCATATTGCCTTTACTTTTAAAGTTCAGTCAGCCTATTATGCCTATTGGGTACCTGTTGTTTTGGTACTTATGTTACGCTATGCATCTAATTTGTGATGCAGGTCTGAGCACCAGTGGCCAGCGTTGATCCAATCTGGAGTAGTCTGATCCGGAGACGGGGGTGAGGACACGACATTTTGTACTATTTCAGTTTTCATTTGTGTATATAGATTTGTCTTTTACCTTTCTAGACAGTTCAGTTTCTGTAGTCCACTTTTGGGACTTGTATTCTTTTTGTTAGTAGCTCTGTACTAGCGACTTCCAGGTTCTGGGCGGGATCTTTATTTATATATATGTTTTGGTTTACTTCCACCTGTTTTTGTTGTTATCTTAACTTTTGCCTACTCTTGTTTAGTTTTTGCCCCCCGGCCTATTACTTGTTGTTCCAGGTTGGCTTACTTACTGGTAGGTTATAGTAGGTGCCATCATGATTCGAGGAATCGGGTCGTGACAAGTTGGTATCAGAGCCTCAGGTTTACGGGTCTTACTTGTACAAAGCTAATGTCTAGTAGAGTCTTACGGATCGGTGCAGAGACGTCCGTAACTTATCTTCGAGAGGCTACAGGATGTCTTTAGGAAGATTTCCTCTTTTGTGTCACTTTCGTGCAACGTGTCTTATTGGTTCCTTGAAATCTCACTTATTTCACTCTTTCGCAGGATGGCTCGCACGCGAGGCGGCGCGGTAAGGAGTGATGCACTCGGGCCTATAGACAGAGCCCCAGCTTGGGATAGATGTCGACCCCGAGATCGAGGCATGGCCGCAGCACCGGCCTGAGATAAGGAGGAGGAGTCCCAGGCAGCATATGTACATCCACAACCGTGGGGCCGGGATCAACCCAGCCACCACCCGCACCAGCTGCAGCTCCTGATCTTCATGCCATGCTGACTCATATATTAGCAACTATTGCGGAGATGCGTCAGGCGCCAGCACCAGTCTCAGCTCCAGCTTCTGCTCTAGCGCTACAGGGTCAACCTGCCCCAGCGGCACTAGAGGTTCATTCTCCACCAGTTCATGTGACCGCCTTGCCAGACTTAAAGGCAGGGAGATGCCACTACGCGAGCAAGAGATGCTCAGGGTATTCCAGAGGTAGGCACCGCCAATATTCTCAGGGGTGATTGGGGAAGACGCCCACGAGTTCCAACTCACTTGCCAGGAGCAGCTACAGTCATTAGGCCTTTTGGAGTCGAGAGGAGCTGACTTCATCGCTCATCAGTTTCGTGGCCCAACCAGGCAGTGGTGGCACACGTATCGAGAGTCCAGGCTAGTTGAATCGCTTCTTATATCTTGGACTGAGATTTTAGAGGCTTTCTTGGCCCGGTTCCTGCCATGGAGCGTCAAGGATAGGCTTTGTGATTAGTTCTCAAGATTGGAGCAGGGCCTTGTTGACCATCTCAGAGTACGAGATGAGGTTTCGTGAGTTGTCTCGACATGCTACCATAATCCTCCCAATGGAGGAGGAGAGAGTTCATTATTTTATATGTGGGTTGTGGTATCGTTTGAGGGTCGACACAAAGCATTTGTGGATCGATTAGGACTCATTCAACAGCTACATTGGCACTTTTATAGAGCATCCGGTTTAAGGTCCGGCCTCTATTACCCAGATACTTATATAGAGCATCCGATTAGTGTTCCAGCCTAAGTTACTTGATACTTGTGATTGGTTACTTGGGTACTTCTGGTAAGCATCCGGCTAGAGGTCTGGCCTCCGTACTGTTAGATTCTGCTAATTAGGGTTGAGGTTCTGGTTTGATGTTCTCCGTTCTTAGGTTCTTATATGCAATTCTCTTTAGTTATAGTTATTTTGTGTACTCATAGGGCTTATGGGGGTCCGTTCGGGTTTTTATTTAACTTTCGTACGAGTGTACCTTCTAGGCTTATAGGGTCCAGTTAGGTGTAGTTAACTTATAAATTACTTTAGTTAGTTCTTTTCTACACTCGTGTGCATTCCATTGTTAGTTAGATTTTCATTCTTGACTTCGGTTTGTGTTATTCTTTCTTTTCATATTTCCGTTACTTTTCAAGTTCAGTCGGCCTATGATGCCTACTGGGTACCTATTGTTTTGGTACTCATGCTACACTCTGCATCTATTTCGTGATGCAGGTCCGAGCACCAGTGGCCAGTGTTGATCCAATTTGGAGTAGTCTGATCCGGAGACGGGGGTGAGCACACGACGTTTTGTACTATTTCAGTCTCCATCTGTGCATATAGACTTGTCTTTTACCTTTCAAGATAGTCCAGTCTCGGTGGTCCACTCTTGGGACTTGTACTCATTTTGTTAGTAGCTCTATACTAGTGATTTCCAAGTTCTGGAAGGGATCTTTATTTGTATATATGTTTTGGTTTGCTTCCGCCTGCTTATGTTGTTTTCTTAAATTTTTCCTGCTCTTGTTTTGTTTATGCCCTCAGACCCATTACTGGTTGTTCCAGGTTACAGGTTAGCTTACCTTCTGGTGGGTTATAGTAGGTGCCATCATGATTCGAGGAATGGGGTCGTGACATTGTTGTTGTTGTTAATGAAAGTATTCATTTTCGCTACACATAAAATAAAATTATAATAATAATTAGTTTAAAATAGTAAATAATCTCATGAAAACCACTCATGCATACACTCATACATTAAAAAATCTTATAAATATACAGTTAATAAGTAGAAACCTTGCTTGAGATGTAATAATCTATGTAAAATTGTAATGACCCTTCAGGTCATTTTTAAATTAAAGAATTCTTTCCCTCGTATAGAGCATTCCTGTAGCGACCCCAAGTCATTTATGACTTGCTGGCACTGACTGTTCGGTGGCCTGGTCGTTCGTTTGGGTTTTAGGCCTGTTTCCCTGTTTTGGAAATTTTTATAACTTGAAAAATTGACTTTGGTCAACCTTCTTGGGAGTCGTGCTCAGATGAAAATTCAGACAGCTAGGTTAGCTTCGGAAGATCGATTTTGGTCTAGAACGACCCTTTGTTCACTTCCCGAGGCTTTAGATGGCGGTTGTGGAATCTAGCTCAAACGATACTGGGTGTGGGACCCACTTTTCATTGAAGCAATCTCCAAATGGAAATTCCGCCTTCACCGTTGAGTCCGAAATATCGTTTCCAATTAGATTCCATATATGGTTTGTATTTTTCCGATTCCGAACGAGTCCGGAACATCGAAATTTAAGTTTGGAGGGTTGTAGAATTTTGACGCGGCGGTGACGTGGCAGAGCCACGCGACGCCACGTGGCAGCGGTTGGAAATCTGGAAATTTCCAGATTTTAGGACGAGTTCGTCCAATTTTTCCCTCAACTTCAACATCAGATTTCTCCTTCATTTTGAGTCCAAATTAGGTGCTTCAAGAGGCTAACTTCAAGAGAATTTCGTGGGGAATCTAGCGGTGATCTCAGAAACACGAGGGGAGGTTTCGTTTGAGGTAAGGAATCGAATTTAGCCACTGCTAGGATGATTTTCGGATTGAATTGTTGTTGAATTTTGAAATGTGAGATCTTGATCATCTTAGGTCTGTTTTGAGTCATTCTTGAGGCTAACTTGTAGAGTTTTTCGCAAGGATCGTCGTGGTATAATCTGTTTGGGTTGAAAGGGTCTCGTTTTTCCAGAAATTGGTGATCAAGGGGCTGCCCATTTTAATTGTTGTGGCTGATTTGCTGTGTTTTAGGTATCTGTTTGTGCTAAAATTTTGGGGTATTAGTTTAGTAAGGTATTTAGGATGTTTCCATGGATTCGATTTTGAGATTCCAATTGTGGGCCCCACAATCCCATTTTAGACCCGATTTTGGGTCCGTCTCCGAAAAATATAATTTTAGTGTCAATATATTCGTAATGAGGAGGTGATTAACCTTTTGTTAGTGGGGAAGCGTTCGAAGACCGTTCGGAGGGGAAAAGATCTGGTACCATGAGTTGGAGCACGCGTGGTCGGCTTTCAGGTAGGCTATGGCTTTCTCTCGTGAGATTGAGCATGTTTAGGCATTTGTTTATTGATTTGCTTGAGTATGGAGGGGTTCGGGTGTTGAGCATGCTAAATTTCTATAGTTCCTGCCTTAGACTTTATTTCGAGAAAGTGTTGGATTATGACAAAGATGTCTCTTGATATTATTGAATATCCATATCTTGTGGTGTATATGATAATATTGATTTGAAGTATGTTTGGCCTTAGTCTAGGCTTAGACTAGTGTTGCCATAGACTTGCGAGATTTCGGATGTCGTTGGGCGGTAGAACTTTTCCGACGCCGTTTCGGACGGTCAGCTCCTTGTAGACTGATATAGCAGACTTGAGTCTGATAGTCGGTAACTCAGCTTATGACCTTGTATCGATAATGCCCTGCTTTTCTTTTGGCTACAGTACCCGGTTAGAGTCCGTGGTCCAGCCCACCCGTGCCCGACCTTTGGCTACAGCACCCGGTTAGAGTCTGTGGTCCAATCCATATAGGTTGACTTATTAGATATAGTACCCGGTTCGAGTCCGTGGTCCAGCTTACACGTGGTGTATTCCTAATTCCTCACTAAAGCTTCAGTTAGTCTTGATTATTCTTATCTGTAGGTTGAGGTTTTGGAGGTTGGAGAGGTTCCGATTAAAGTTCGGGACGTAATGAGATCCTGAAATATGATTGGGAACGGTTCAGTTAAAAGTCTGGAAATTGGTAATATTGTGATAGACCTTCTAGCTCTATTATTTTACTTTATCTGTCGATGCATCCGCGGCTTATGGGGGTCCGTGCAGGTGGTTTCTTTGTTGTGCACGAGCATACCTGTCGGGTTTATGGGAGCCCGGCGGAGTTAGTTAGATTACTTGTCTTTGATGTCTGTACGCTCCAGTACATACCCCCATTTACTACTCTTTGCACTTCATGTGACCCCTTATTTGCATTTTAGTTCGCTTTTGCTTATCTTGCTCAGTCGGCCTATGATGCCTACTGGGTACCTGTTGTTTTGGTACTCATGCTACGCTCTGCATCTATTTTGTGATGCAGGTCCGAGCACTAGTAGCCAGCGTTGATCGAGCTTGGAGTAGACTTATCCGGAGACGGGGGTGAGCACACAATGTTTTGTACTATTTCAGTCTCTATCTGTATATATAGACTTGTCTCTTTCCTTTCGAGACAGTCCAATCTCTGTTGTCCAGTTTTGGGACTTGTACTCATTTTGTAGTAGCTCTGTACTGGTGACTTCCAGGTTCTGGGAGGGATCTTTATTTGTATATATGTTTTGGGTTGGTTCCGCCTGTTTATATTGTTATTTTTCTACTTTTGTTTGATTTCTACCCTCAGACCCATTACTTGTTGTTCCGGGTTACGGGTTGGCTTACCTGCTGGTGGGTTATAGTAGGTGCCATCATGACTTGATAAATCGGGTCGTGACAAAAATAATTTATTTTTCTTGATGGTGGTTATGAAAGAGATTACATTAAGGATTTATAGTATAATGTATTTGTGGACTTATTACTTATCATACTATATTCAGAAATACTGATACCTTTTAGGATAAGATCAATGACTTCTGAAAAATGTATAGATATGTCAATTGGAATTTTGGTAATGACAAGTAAATAATTTTACGATAAAGTTATCAAATGTACATTGTTTGGAGATTGCATATAACTGGGAATTTATAGTAAAAATGTGATTATTAACTTATGAATTGGTATATACCAATTATTTTTTTTAAAAATCATATCTTTTAGGATAAGAATAATTCTTGAAAAAAACCTACAGATACGTCAGCTTGAATTTGGGTAATTAGGCTTAAATAATGTTAGGATGAAGTTTCTAGATGCACATTGTTATGAGATCACATACAAGATTGACGAAAATATGGATTTCAAAAGGATTGTAAAAAGAATTCAATATTATTTCTGAAGGAATACATTCAAGTGATAATGCGTCAATTCATACATTATTTAACAACACGTCATAAGTGCTAAGTCTGATTCAAATAGAAGGGAAGGAACAATTATCGATAACTATTTCAATTACAATTATTTATATTTACTTGTGCAGCATGTAATAATAGATAAATGTTTTATTGAATGAAGCTTCCATCATCGTGATTGAATTAGGTAGAATATATTTCCTTAAATGATCCTTACCGATAGATTGTAAATTTATTATTTTCTCTTTTTTGTCTATGTAACAATTTTAAATTTGGATTTAAGAATGTTATTTTTAAAAATTCTTTAAGGTTAGACTCTTCCCAAGCATTTATAGTCATTTACTTTTTCACTCTATTACCTTGACATTAAGAATGATCTCATGTAATTGTGTAAGTACGTATTTATATTAATATATATTAAATATCAAAGACTTAGACTTGGACTTGGACTTGGCGCTTGGGCTTGGATCGGACCTTAAAATAAATATTTTTATAAACCTTAAATATTTACTCTATAAATAACAATGACTTTATAGACAAGTATAGTATATATATATCTGTAGTTCGATACAAACTCTACAGAATAGGTCAAAAATTAAAGTGACCAAGAAAATAAATAACACAAGATATAGATTATGATAGTTTATTTACACTCAATATTAATATTGTGATCATCATTTTTGAGAAATCTTTCCACAATATATAGGCATGGTTGGTAAATAGTATTTCTCCATGCTTCGTCAACAACTTCTTTTCTATCTTCTTTGAAAATGTCGGTAGCTATAATATGATGCACTGACCACATTTTCTCATTTATTAATCATTGAATCTTGTCAAGTTAGTTACAAATTAATATACGAGTATTACGCTTGATACTTGAATTTGAAGCTTGAAGAATCATCTTCTTTAATTCGTCATCTCCATCTATATTTTTTCCCTTAAATATTTGGCCATTTCTGGGACACAAATGGACCGTCGAATTCCTTTGGTGTTATCTGCATCTGGACGGAAAATTTGCCGCATCTCATTCACCAGCCCTGCATGCAACATAAATTTAAGACTAGTTTTATTTAGGTGAACATATATTTGAAAATCAAAAGTATTATTAAGAAAACTATATAAGAAAAGTTTTAGTTAGAGTCATTATTATATTTTGATTCATATATAAAATAACTATAAAAACTACCTGCATTGACCATTTCATCAACCCTCGTGTCAACTCTACGGTTCAAGACTGATTGCTCTACATCAATCCAAATAAAGCAACTGGCATACTTATGTTTGAACATGAATACAGTGTCTTCCACAAGTTTTTCAATATTCGAATTTGACACTGTAATAATAATTGGAACACATTGATCCTTCAAAGTTTTTTCTATGTAAACAATGGACTTCAAACACATGGAGCTTTACCCATTTCGATAGTTGCCTCGAGTAACTTTTGATCAGTTTGCGAAGTTGGTTGGGAATTTTGAACTATTTGTTTAACTACGGTTATTTAGTTGACGAATATTTATTAAATAATTAATTTTATTAGTTAGTGGTTAATGGATCAGGTCCATATATAATATAATTTAAGTTAACGGCCCATTTATTAAAATAAGCTGATAGGATTTGTCACTTTTAATACCTAATTATTTTATTTAAGAAACAGAAACGAAAAGAAAGAAACAGAGAGTATAAACCTAAACTCATTCGTACGAGGACATGGAGCCGTCGATGAGAACAGCTGTCCAGGTAATAGTTATAACCATGATTTCGCTGCAATTGGTTATCTCTTTGCTAATTAATTAGTAGTTATACTATTAGTATTGTTAAGATGCTGTCTGGGAAAGAGAATCAAAGAAGTGAATTTGAAAAAGAAAAGAATTAGAAATTTGAAATACAATATAAGTTTATAGTTAGTGCATGCAATCATTGGACAGTAATTAGGGGTAATCATTGGGGGAGTTAAATGAGGCTTAGAGGTTATCTATTAATGGACGTACATATTAGTTACTACATGCACATTTTATTCTGTCGTTGGAAGTTAAAATATGGTACTACATTATTAAAGTTTTGATATGTTGACAGACCTAATTAAATAGTAGGTGTAGTATATTATACAAATATTATTAAATTGATGATATTTGGAGAAATTGGAACTTATCCTAAACTTGAAATTTGGAAAATATGAGAGTTGGCATGTTAGCAAGATAAGGAAATTGATTATAAGTTTAAGTGAGTTTTTAAGTCTAGGCTAGACCTATAGTAATATGAGTGTTGTTAGTTTCAAAACCTTATTGTGATTATTTACTTGAATAGATTATATTGCTTTGGAAGCTCAGCGAAAAGGGAAGACTCAAGTCCCGGAGTGATTGTTCAATTGTTTGAGGCAAGTGTATTTTTAAACCCTTGTTAAGTGTATGGAATTCGTGTATTTCCTTGTGGTATGTGTTAGGGAGTAATGAGACTTGGTGATGGGTTGACTTGTCCATGTTGATTAATTCTAATGCTGAAAAATGGTTAGTAAAAGGCAATGTGATTAATTGTATGTGATGTGTTGAGAACGGTTTGAAAGGCTTGTTGAATCATTTTTGATGTTGTATCATGATTGTGTTGTTGTGAATTGTGCAATGTTATGAAAATGATCATCTCCTCATTATTTATGTGAACATGTCATTTGCATTGTTCTGAGACATGGTTGTGAAAAGTGTTAGGTGAATTGAGAAAGAATAAGAAATTAAAGAGGATGTACCATTTCGAGGAACGTGTCGCACGCCGTGACTGATACTATATTTTGAGGGACGTATCGCACGCCGCAATGGATACTATAAATCGAGGGACGTATCACACGCCGTGATGGATGCATGGACAAATATGTCCCCCATGGGTCCCGGACTGAGAGACAGCAGGTGTGTATCACTAGGTCAACCATGCATCACTATACTTGACATTGCATTGCACATATTTATCATTAGTGAACTTGATATTGTGTTTTGTTGATCTTGTGAGTGCCTTTCTGTGGAACCTTGATTGATGGATATTGAGCTTGTTGTTGTGGTTATGAATTGTTAGAGTGTTGTTGTTGAGCTGTGTGCTATGTGAATTATGAACTGTGAGGTTGGGCTGGTTTTAAGCACATTGTAGTTGTGGAGGTTGTAATTGATGAATATTGAGTTTGTTGTTGAGAATATGTGATTAGAATGTTGTTGTTGAGATGTGTGCTTGTAAATTGTGAATTGTTAGGTTGGGCTGATTTTATGCAGGTTGTAATTGTGGAGGTTCGGTTGGGGTGTAAGGAGTACCCGTATTTTATTCCCTTAGCTTGTGTTTAAAGGTTTACTTGCTGAATACCGTGTGGTTTGGTACTCACTCCTTGCCACTACATTTTTTTGTAGGTTACTAGCCCGGACCTTTGTGATGTTTTCTCTTCTCCTTGTCTGAGGCTTCTTGTGAAGGTTTGTGAGGTAACCGCTTGTCATTTCAGCGGACCTTCTTTCTCATTAATTATGCTCTAGTTCTATTTTAGAAACAATGTCATTTGAAACATGTATCTTCTTTCAATTTTGTTATAATACATTAGAGGCTTGTAAACGTGACAACTAGATTTTTGAGGTATTTTTGAGTTGATTATAAAAATATCCGCATTTTATTATAATGGCTGAGTTTTAGGCTTACTTGTCTTGGTAGAATAAAGACGAGTGTCATCACGTCCATTTTTGGGTCGTGACCTTTTTCTTCCCTTAAATATTTGGCCATTTCAAGGACACCAATGGACCATCGGATTTCTTTGGTGTAATCTGCATCTGGAATGAAAATTTGCCGCACCTCATCCACTAGCCCTACATGCAACATAAATTTAAGAATAATTTTATTTAGGTGAACACATATTTGAAAACAAAAAGTATTATTAAGAAAACTATATAAGAACAATTTTAGTTAGTCATTATTATATTTTGTTTCATATATAAATAACTACAAAAACTACCTGCATTGACCATTTCATTAACCCTCGTGTCAACTCTAAGGTTCAAGATTGATTGCTCTACATCAATCCAAATAAAGCAACTGTCATACTTATGTTTGAACATGAATACAGGGTCTTCCACAAGTTCTTCAATATCCTAATTTGACCCTCCAACAGTAATTGGGACAATGGACTTCAGACAAAAATCTTCGGCCATGAATTTGGAATCTGCCTCTATTTCACCTAAAAAATTGTGAAACAAAATAATTGTCAATTAATATTCACATTAAAATAAAGGAATCACAAAAAAATGTCTTTTTCAAATATGTATACCTAGCAAATAGTGTCGTACACCTTGTTTCTCAGCGTGTGTGATCTTGTTGGTCACGATATCAAGTCCCTTATAGACTTGCATTTTGTCCGAGTTGATTATTTCTCCTCGAAAATGGGTGGCAAGGTCAACAGAGAGACGAGATTTTCCCATTCCTGTTGCTCCCATTATGAACATCACTTTCTTCTTGTTGAACTTGTTGTTGTTGATGATGAAAGTATTCATTTTAGCTACACATAATATAAAATTATAATAATAATAAGTTTAAAATAGTAAATAATCTCATGAAAACCACTCATGCATACACTCATACATTAAAAAATCTTATAAATATAAGGTTAATAAGTAGAAACCTTCCTTTAGATCAAAATAAACTATGTAAAATAATATATTTTTCTTGATGGTGGTTATAAAAGAGATTGCATTGAACATTTATAGTAAAATGTATTTGTGGACTTATTAATTATCATATCATATTCAAAAATACAAATATCTTTTAGGATAAGATCAATGACTTTTGAAAAATGTATAGATATGTCAACTTGAATTTTGGTAATGACAACTAAATAATTTTAGGATAAAGTTAACAAAATGTACATTGGTTGAAGATCGCATATTACTGGGCATTTATAGTAAAAATGTGATTATGAACTTATGAATTGGTATATACCAAATTAAAAATAAATTTATATCTTTTAGGATAAGATTAATTGTTGAAAACAACCTATAGATACGTTAGCTTGAATTTGGGTGATTAGGCTTAAATAATTTTAGGATGGACTTTCTAGATGTACACTGTTATGAGATCACATACAAGATTGAAGAAAATATGGAATTCAAAAGGATTGTAAAAAGAACTAAATAATGTTTCTGAAGGAATACATTCAAGTGATAATGCGTCAATTCATACACTATTTAACCACAGTTCGTAAGAGCTAAGTCTAATTCAATTAGAAGGGAAGGAACAATTATTGATAACTATTTCAATTACAATTATTTATATTTACTTGTGCAGCATGTAATAATAGATAAATGTTTTAGTGAATGAAGCTTCCATCAACATGATTGAATTAGGCAGAATATATTTCATTAAATGATCCTTACCGATAGATTGCAAATTTATTATTTTTTCTTCTTTGTCTATATAACCTTTTTAAATTTGGAGTTAAGAATGTTATTCTTTTAAATACTTTAAGGTTAGAATCTTCCAAAACATTTATAGTTATTAATTTTTTTACTCTATTACCTTAACATTAAGAATGATCTCATGTAATTGTGTAAGTACGTATTTATATTAATATATATTAAATATCAAAGACTTGGACTTGGATTGGACCTTAAAATAAATATTTTTATAAAGCTTAAATATTTACTCTATAAATAACAACGATTTTACAGACAAGAATAGTATATATATCTGTAGTTTGATACAAACTGTACAAAATAGGTCAAAAATTAAAGTAACCAAGAGAAAAAATAACACAAGATAGAGATAATGATAGTTTATGTACACTCAATACTAATATTGTGATCATCATTTTTGAGAAATCTTTCCACAATATCTAGGCATGGTGGCAAAACAGTATTCCTCCATGCTTCGTCAACAATTTCTTTTCTATCTTCTTTCAAAACGTCAGTAGCAACAATATGATGCACCGACCACATTTTCTGATTTATTAATCGTTGAATCTTGTCAAGTTGGTTACAAAATAATATAAGAGTATTACCCTTGATACTTGAAATTGAAGCTTGAAGAATCATCTTCTTTGATTCATCATCGCCGTCTATATTTATTTCTTCCCTTAAATATTTGTCCATTTCAAGGACACCAATGGACCGTCCGATTTCGTTGGTGTAATCAGCATCTGGAATGAAAATTTGCGGCACCTCAACCACCAGCGCTATATGCAACATAAATTTAAGAATAGTTTTATTTAGCAGAACATATATTTGAAAACAAAAAGTATTATTAAGAAAACTAAATAAGAAAAGTTTTGACCCGTTCATCAACCCTCGTGTCAACTCAACGGTTCAAGACTGATTGCTCTACATCAATCTAAATAAAGCTACTGTCATACTTATATTTGAACATGAATACAGGGTCTTCCACATGTTTTTCAATATCCTAATTTGACCCTCCAAAAATAATTGGAACACATTGAGTCTTCAAAAAAAATTCTATGTAGACAACGATATTCAGACAGAAATTTTGGGCCGTGAAGTTGGAATCTGGATCAATATCACCTAAAAAATTGTGAAACAAAATAATTGTCAATTAATATTCACATTAAAATAAAGGAATCACAAAAAAAATATCTTTTTCAAATATGTATACCTAGCAAATAGTGTCGTACACCTTGTTTCTCAGCATTTGTGATCTTGTTGGACACGATTTCAAGTCCCTAATAAACTTGCATTTTATCCGAGTTGCTTATTTCTCCTCGAAAATGGATGGCAAGGTCAACAGAGAGACGAGATTTTCCCGTTCCTGTTGCTCCCATTATGAACACCACTTTCTTCTTGTTGAACTTGTTGATGAAAGTATTCATTTTAGCTACACATAAAATAAAATTATAATAATAATTAGTTTAAAATAGTAAATAATCTCATGAAAACCACTCACGCATACACTAATACATTAAAAAATCTTATAAATGTAAGGTTAATAAGTAGAAACCTTGCTTGAGATGTAATAAACTATGTAAAATAATATATTTTTTTTGATGGTGGTAATGAAAGAGATTGCATTGAGCATTTATAGTAAAATGTATTTGTGGACTTATTAATTATCATACCATATTCAGACATACTGATATCTTTTAGGATAAGATCAATGACTTTTGAAAAATGTATAGATATGTCAACTTAAATTTTGGTAATGAAAAGTAAATAATTTTGGGATAAACTTAACAAATGTACATTGTTTGGAGATCGCATATAACTGGACAATTATAATAAAAATGTGATTATGAACTTATGAATTGGTATATACCAAATTTTAAGAAAAAAAATCATGTCTTTTAGGATGAGAACAATTTTTGTAAAAATCCTACGGACACGTCAGCTTGAATTTGGGTGATTAGGCTAAAATAATTTTAGGATGACGTTTCTGGATGCACATTGTTATGAGATCACATACAAGATTGACGAAAATATGGATTTCAAAAGGATTGTAAAAAGAACTCAATAATATTTCTGAAGGAATACATTCAAGTGATAATGCGTCAATTCATACACTATTTAACAAAAGGTCATAAGTGCTAAGTCTAATTCAATAAGAAGGGAAGGAACAATTATCGATAACTATTTCAATTACAATTATTTATATTTACTTGTGCAGCATGTAACAATAGATAACTGTTTTATTGAATGAAGCATCCATCATCGTGATTGAATTAGGTAGAATATATATTTCCTTAAATGATCCTTACCGGTAGATTGCAAATTTATTATTTTCTCCTCTTTGTCTATGCAACAATTTTATTTGGAGTTAAGAATGTTATTCTTTTGAATTCTTAAAGGTTAGAATCTTCCCAAACATTTATAGTCATTTATTTTTTTCACTCTATTATCTTGACATTAAGAATGAGCTAACGTAATTGTGTAAGTACGTATTTATATTAATATATATTAAATATCAAAGACTTGGATTTGGACTTGGATTTGGTGCTTGGGCTTGGATCGTGCCTTAAAATAAATATTTTTATAAAGCTTAAATGTATACTCTATAAATAACAATGATTTCACAAACAAGAATAGTATATATATCTGTAGTTTGATACAAACTGTACAAAATAGGTCAAAAATTAAAGTGACCAACAAAAGAAATAACACAAGATAGAGATAATGATAGTTTATGCACACTCAATACTAATATTGTGATCATCATTTTTGAGAAATCTTTCCACAATATCTAGGCATGGTTGCAAAACAGTATTCCTCCATGCTTCGTCAACAACTTCTTTTCTATCTTCTTTGAAAACGTCAGTAGCAATAATATGATGCACCGACCACATTTTCTCATTTATTAATCGTTGAATCTTGTCAAGTTGGTTACAAATTAATATACGAGTATTACGCTTGATACTTGAAATTGAAGCTTGAAGAATCATCTTCTTTGTTTCATCATCTCCGTCTATATTTTTTTCTTCCCTTAAATATTTGGCCATTTCAGGGACACCAATGGACCGTCGAATTCCTTTGGTGTAATCTGCATCTGGAATGAAAAATTGCCGCACCTCATCCACCAGCCCTGCATGCAACATAAATTTAAGAATAGTTTTATTTAGGTGAACATATATTTTAAAACCGAAAGTATTATTAAGAAAACTACTTAAGAAAAGTTTTAATTAGACTCATTATTATATTTTGATTCATATATAAAATAACTACAAAAACTACATGCATTGACCATTTCATCAACCCTCGTGTCAACTCTACGGTTCAACACTGATTGCTCTACATCAATCCAAATAAAGAAACTGTGATACTTATGTTTGAACATGAATACGGGGTCTTCCACAAGTTTTTCAATAAACGAATTTGACCCTCCAACAATAATTGGAACATATTGAGTCTTCAAAAATTTTTCTATGTAGTCAATGGACTTCAGACAGAAATCTTCGGCCGTGAAGTTGGAATCTGGCTCAATTTCACCTAAAAAATCGTGAAACAAAATAATTGTCAATTAATATTCACATTAAAATAAAGGAATCACAAAAAAAATTCTTTTTCAAATATGTATACCTAGTAAATAGTGTCGTAGACCTTGTTTCTCAGCATTTGTGATCTTGTTGGTCACGATTTCAAGTCCCTTATAAATTTGCATTTTGTCCGAGTTGATTATTTCTCCTCGAAAATGGGTGGCAAGGTCAACAGAGAGACGAGATTTTCCCGTTCCTATTGCTCCCATTATGAACACCACTTTCTTCTTGTTGAACTTGTTGTTGTTGATGATGAAAGTATTCATTTTAGCTACACATAAAATAAAATTATAATAATAATTAGTTTAAAATAGTAAATAATCTCATGAAAACCACTCACGCATACACTCATACATTAAAAAATCTTATAAATGTAAGGTTAATAAGTAGAAACCTTGCTTGAGATGTAATAAACTATGTAAAATAATATATTTTTCTTGATGGTGGTAATGAAAGAGATTGCATTGAGCATTTATAGTAAAATGTATTTGTGGACTTATTAATTATCATACCATATTCAGAAATACTAATATCTTTTAGGATAAGATCAATGACTTTTGAAAAATGTATAGATATGTCAGCTTGAATTTTGGTAACGAAAAGTAAATAATTTTGGGATAAACTTAACAAATGTACATTGTTTGGAGATCGCATATAACTGGACAATTATAGTAAAAATGTGATTATGAACTTATAAATTGGTATATACCAAATTTTAAGAAAAAAAAATCATGTCTTTTAGGATGAGAACAATTCTTGTACAAATCCTACGGACACGTCAGCTTGAATTTGGGTGATTAGGCTAAAATAATGTTAGGATGACGTTTCTGGATGCACATTGTTATGAGATCACATACAAGATTGACGAAATTATGGATTTCAAAAGGATTGTAAAAAGAACTCAATAATATTTCTGAAGGAATACATTCAAGTGATAATGCGTCAATTCATACACTATTTAACAAAAGGTCATAAGTGCTAAGTCTAATTCAATAAGAAGGGAAGGAACAATTATCGATAACTATTTCAATCACAATTATTTATATTTACTTGTGCAGCATGTAACAATAGATAACTGTTTTATTGAATGAAGCATCCATCATCATGATTGAATTAGGTAGAATATATATTTCCTTAAATGATCCTTACCGGTAGATTGCAAATTTATTATTTTCTCCTCTTTGTCTATGCAACAATTTTATTTGGAGTTAAGAATGTTATTCTTTTGAATTCTTAAAGGTTAGAATCTTCCCAAACATTTATAGTCATTTATTTTTTTCACTCTATTATCTTGACATTAAGAATGAGCTCACGTAATTGTGTAAGTACGTATTTATATTAATATATATTAAATATCAAAAACTTGGATTTGGTGCTTGGGCTTGGATCGTGCCTTAAAATAATTATTTTTATAAAGCTTAAATGTATACTCTATAAATAACAATGATTTCACAAACAGAATAGTATATATATCTGTAGTTTGATACAAACTGTACAAAATAGGTCAAAAATTAAAGTGACCAACAAAAGAAATAACACAAGATAGAGATAATGATAGTTTATGCACACTCAGTACTAATATTGTGATCATCATTTTTGAGAAATCTTTCCACAATATCTAGGCATGGTTGCAAAACAGTATTCCTCCATGCTTCGTCAACAACTTCTTTTCTATCTTCTTTGAAAACATCAGTAGCAATAATATGATGCACCGACCACATTTTCTCATTTATTAATCGTTGAATCTTGTCAAGTTGGTTACAAATTAATATACGAGTGTTACGCTTTGATACTTGAAATTGAAGCTTGAAGAATCATCTTCTTTGTTTCATCATCTCCGTCTATATTTTTTTCTTCCCTTAAATATTTGGCCATTTCAGGGGACACCAATGGACCGTCGAATTCCTTTGGTGTAATCTCGCATCCGGGAATGAAAAATTGCCGCACCTCATCCACCAGCCCTGCATGCAACATAAATTTAAGAATAGTTTTATTTAGGTGAACATATATTTTAAAACCGAAAGTATTATCAAGAAAACTATTTAAGAAAAGTTTTAGTTAGACTCATTATTATATTTTGATTCATATATAAAATAACTACAAAAACTACCTGCATTGACCATTTCATCAACCCTCGTGTCAACTCTATGGTTCAACACTGATTGCTCTACATCAATCCAAATAAAGAAACTATCATCCTTATGTTTGAACATGAATACACGGTCTTCCACAAGTTATTAAATAAACGAATTTGACCCTCCAACAATAATTGGAACACATTGAGTCTTCAAAATTTTTTCTATGCAGTCAATGGACTTCAGACAGAAATCTTCGGTCGTGAAGTTGGAATCTGGCTCAATTTCACCTAAAAATTTGTGAAACAAAATAATTGTCAATTAATATTCACCTTAAAATAAAGGAATCACAAAAAAATTCTTTTTCAAATATGTATACCTAGTAAATAGTGTCGTACACCTTGTTTCTCAGCATTTGTGATCTTGTTGGTCACGATTTCAAGTCCCTTATAAACTTGCATTTTGTCCGAGTTGATTATTTCTCCTCGAAAATGGGTGGCAAGGTCAACAGAGAGACGAGATTTTCCCATTCCTGTTGCTCCCATTATGAACATCACTTTCTTCTTGTTGAACTTGTTGTTGTTGATGATGAAATTATTCATTTTAGCTACACATAAAATAAAATTATAATAATAATTAGTTTAAAATAGTAAATCATCTCATGAAAACCACTCACGCATACACTAATACATTAAAAAATCTTATAAATGTAAGGTTAATAGGTAGAAACGTTGCTTGAGATGTAATAAACTATGTAAAATAATATATTTTTCTTGATGGTGGTAATGTAAGAGATTGCATTGAGCATTTATAGTTAAATGTATTTGTGGACTTATTAATTATCATACCATATTCAAAAATAGTGATATCTTTTAGGATAAGATCAATGACTTTTGAAAAATGTATAGATATGTCAACTTGAATTTTGGTAATGAAAAGTAAATAATTTTGGGATAAACTTAACAAATGTACATTGCTTGGAGATCGCATATAACTAGACAATTATAGTAAAAATGTGATTATGAACTTATGAATTGGTATATACCAAATTTTAAGAAAAAAAAATCATGTCTTTTAGGATGAGAACAATTCTTGTAAAAATCCTACGGACACGTCAGCTTGAATTTGGGTGATTAGGCTAAAATAATTTTAGGATAACGTTTCTGGATGCACATTGTTATGAGATCACATACAAGACTGACGAAAATATGGATTTCAAAAGGATTGTAAAAAGAACTCAATAATATTTCTGAAGGAATACATTCAAGTGATAATGCGTCAATTCATACACTATTTAACAAAAGGTCATAAGTGCTAAGTCTAATTCAATAAGAAGGAAGGAACAATTATCGATAACTATTTCAATTACAATTATTTATATTTACTTGTGCAGCATGTAACAATAGATAACTGTTTTATTGAATGAAGCATCCATCATCGTGATTGAATTAGGTAGAATATATATTTCCTTAAATGATCCTTACCGGTAGATTGCAAATTTATTATTTTCTCCTCTTTGTCTATGCAACAATTTTATTTGGAGTTAAGAATGTTATTCTTTTGAATTCTTAAAGGTTAGAATCTTCCCAAACATTTATAGTCATTTATTTTTTTCACTCTATTATCTTGACATTAAGAATGAGCTAACGTAATTGTGTAAGTACGTATTTATATTAATATATATTAAATATCAAAGACTTGGATTTGGACTTGGATTTGGTGCTTGGGCTTGGATCGTGCCTTAAAATAAATATTTTTATAAAGCTTAAATGTATACTCTATAAATAACAATGATTTCACAAACAAGAATAGTATATATATCTCGTAGTTTGATACAAACTGTACAAAATAGGTCAAAAATTAAAGTGACCAACAAAAGAAATAACACAAGATAGAGATAATGATAGTTTATGCACACTCAATACTAATATTGTGATCATCATTTTTGAGAAATCTTTCCACAATATCTAGGCATGGTTGCAAAACAAAAGATTCCTCCATGCTTCGTCAACAACTTCTTTTCTATCTTCTTTGAAAACATCAGTAGCAATAATATGATGCACCGACCACATTTTCTCATTTATTAATCGTTGAATCTTGTCAAGTTGGTTACAAATTAATATACGAGTGTTACGCTTGATACTTGAAATTGAAGCTTGAAGAATCATCTTCTTTGTTTCATCATCTCCGTCTATATTTTTTTCTTCCCTTAAATATTTGGCCATTTCAGGGACACCAATGGACCGTCGGATTCCTTTGGTGTAATCTGCATCTGGAATGAAAAATTGCCGCACCTCATCCACCAGCCCTGCATGCAACATAAATTTAAGAATAGTTTTATTTAGGTGAACATATATTTTAAAACCGAAAGTATTATTAAGAAAACTACTTAAGAAAAGTTTTAATTAGACTCATTATTATATTTTGATTCATATATAAAATAACTACAAAAACTACATGCATTGACCATTTCATCAACCCTCGTGTCAACTCTACGGTTCAACACTGATTGCTCTACATCAATCCAAATAAAGAAACTGTGATACTTATGTTTGAACATGAATACGGGGTCTTCCACAAGTTTTTCAATAAACGAATTTGACCCTCCAACAATAATTGGAACACATTGAGTCTTCAAAAAAAATTCTATATAGTCAATGGACTTCAGACCAAAATCTTTGGCCGTGAAGTTGGAATCTGGCTCAATTTCACCTAAAAAATTGTGAAACAAAATAATTGTCAATTAATATTCATATTAAAATAAAGGAATCACAAAAAAAAATATCTTTTCCAAATATGTATACCTAGCAAATAGTGTCGTACACCTTGTTTCTCAGCATTTGTGATCTTATTGGTCACGATTTCAAGATCCTTATAAACCTGCATTTTATCCGAGTTGATTATTTCTCCTCGAAAATGGGTGGCAAGGTCAAGAGAGAGACTACATCTTCCTGTTCCTCTTGCTCCCATTATGAACACCACTTTCTTCTTGTTGAACTTGTTGTTGTTGATGATGAAAGTATTCATTTTAGCTACACATAAAATAAAATTATAATAATAATTAGTTTAAAATAGTAAATAATCTCATGAAAGCCACTCACGCATACACTCATACATTAAAAAAATCTTATAAATGTAAAGTTAATAAGTAGAAACCTTGCTTGAGATGTAATAAACTATGTAAAATAATATATTTTTCTTGATGGTGGTAATGAAAGAGATTGCATTGAGCATTTATAGTAAAATGTATTTGTGGACTTATTAATTATCATACCATATTCAGAAATACTGATATCTTTTAGGATAAGATCAATGACTTTTAAAAAATGTATAGATATGTCAACTTGAATTTTGGTAATGAAAAGTAAATAATTTTGGGATAAACTTAACAAATGTACATTGTTTGGAGATCGCATATAACTGGACAATTATAGTAAAAATGTTATTATGAAGTTATGAATTGGTATATACCAAATTTTAAGAAAAAAAAATCATATCTTTTAGGATAAGAACAATTCTTGTAAAAATCCTACAGACACGTCAGCTTGAATTTGGGTGATTAGGCTAAAATAATTTTAGGATGAAGTTTCTAGATGCACATTGTTATGAGATCACATACAAGATTGACGAAAATATGGATTTCAAAAGGATTGTAAAAAGAACTCAATAATATTTCTGAAGGAATACATTCAAGTGATAATGCGTCAATTCATACACTATTTAACAAAAGGTCATAAGTGCTAAGTCTAATTCAATAAGAAGGGAAGGAACAATTATCGATAACTATTTCAATTACAATTATTTATATTTACTTGTGCAGCATGTAACAATAGATAACTGTTTTATTGAATGAAGCATCCATCATCGTGATTGAATTAGGTAGAATATATATTTCCTTAAATGACCCTTACCGGTAGATTCCAAATTTATTATTTTCTCCTCTTTGTCTATGCAACAATTTTATTTGGAGTTAAGAATATTATTCTTTTGAATTCTTAAAGGTTAGAATCTTCCCAAACATTTATAGTCATTTATTTTTTTCACTCTATTATCTTGACATTAAGAATGAGCTCACGTAATTGTGTAAGTACGTATTTATATTAATATATATTAAATATCAAAGACTTGGATTTGGTGTTTGGGCTTGGATCGTGCCTTAAAATAAATATTTTTATAAAGCTTAAATATATACTCTATAAATAACAATGATTTCACAAACAAGAATAGTATATATATTTGTAGTTTGATACAAACTGTACAAAATAGGTCAAAAATTAAAGTGACCAACAAAAGAAATAACACAAGATAGAGATAATGATAGTTTATGTACACTCAATACTAATATTGTGATCATCATTTTTGAGAAATCTTTCCACAATATCTAGGCATGGTTGCAAAACAGTATTCCTCCATGCTTCGTCAACAACTTCTTTTCTATCTTCTTTGAAAACGTCAGTAGCAATAATATGATGCACCGATCACATTTTCTCATTTATTAATCGTTGAATCTTGTAAAGTTGGTTACAAATTAATATACGAGTATTACGCTTGATACTTGAAATTGAAGCTTGAAGAATCATCTTCTTTGTTTCATCATCTCCGTCTATATTTTTTCTTCCCTTAAATATTTGGCCATTTCAGGGACACCAATGGACCGTCGGATTCCTTTGGTGTAATCTGCATCTGGAATGAAAAATTGCCGCACCTCATCCACCAGCCCTGCATGCAACATAAATTTAAGAGTAGTTTTATTTAGGTGAACATATATTTTAAAACCGAAAGTATTATTAAGAAAACTATATAAGAAAAGTTTTAGTTAGACTCATTATTATATTTTGATTCATATATAAAATAACTACAAAAACTACCTGCATTGACCATTTCAACCCTCGTGTCAACTCTACGGTACAACACCGATTGCTCTACATCAATCCAACCCTCGTGTCAACTCTACGGTACAACACCGATTGCTCTACATCAATCCAAATAAAGCAACTGTCATACTTATGTTTGAACATGAATACAGGGTCTTCCACAAGTTTTTCAATAAACGAATTTGACCCTCCAACAATAATTGGAACACATTGAGTCTTCAAAATTTTTTCTATGTAGTCAATGGACTTCAGACAGAAATCTTCGGCCGTGAAGTTGGAATCTGGCTCAATTTCACCTAAAAAATTGTGAAACAAAATAATTGTCAATTAATATTCACATTAAAATAAAGGAATCACAAAAAAAATGTCTTTTTCAAATATGTATACCTAGCAAATAGTGTCGTACACCTTGTTTCTCAGCATTTGTGATCTTGTTGGTCACGATTTCAAGTCCCTTATAAACCTGCATTTTGTCCGAGTTGATTATTTCTCCTCGAAAATGGGTGGCAAGGTCAACAGAGAGACGAGATTTTCCCGTTCCTGTTGCTCCCATTATGAACACCACTTTCTTCTTGTTGAACTTGTTGTTGTTGATGATGAAAGTATTCATTTTAGCTACAGATAAAATAAAATTATAATAATAATTAGTTTAAAATAGTAATATAATCTCATGAAAACCACTCACGCATACACTCATACATTAAAAAAATCTTATAAATGTAAGGTTAATAAGTAGAAACCTTGCTTGAGATGTAATAAACTATGTAAAATAATATATTTTTCTTGATGGTGGTAATGAAAGAGATTGCATTGAGCATTTATAGTAAAATGTATTTGTGAACTTATTAATTATCATACCATATTTAGAAATACTGATATCTTTTAGGATAAGATCAATGACTTTTAAAAAATGTATAGATTTGTCAACTTGAATTTTGGTAATGAAAAGTAAATAATTTTGGTATAAACTTAACAAATGTACATTGTTTGGAGATCGCATATAACTGGACAATTATAGTAAAAATGTTATTATGAAGTTATGAATTGGCATATACCAAATTTTAAGAAAAAAAAATCATATCTTTTAGGATAAGAACAATTCTTGTAAAAATCCTACAGACACGTCAGCTTGAATTTGGGTGATTAGGCTAAAATAATTTTAGGATGAAGTTTCTAGATGCACATTTTTATGAGATAACATACAAGATTGACGAAAATATGAATTTCAAAAGGATTGTAAAAAGAACTCAATAATATTTCTGAAGGAATACATTCAAGTGATAATGCGTGAATTCATACACTATTTAACAAAACATCATAAGTGCTAAGGCTAATTCAATAAGAAGGGAAGGAACAATTATCGATAACTATTTCAATTACAATTATTTATATTTACTTGTGCGGCATGTAATAATAGATAACTGTTTTATTGAATGAAGCATCCATCATCGTGATTGAATTAGGTAGAATATATTTCCTTAAATGATCCTTACCGGTAGATTGCAAATTTATTATTTTCTCTTCTTTGTCTATGCAACAATTTTATTTGGAGTTAAGAATGTTATTCTTTCAAATTCTTAAAGGTTAGAATCTTCCCAAACATTTATAGTCATTTATTTTTTTCACTCTATTGTCTTGACATGAAGAATGAGCTCACGTAATTGTGTAAGTACGTATTTATATTAATATATATTAAATATCAAAGACTTGGATTTGGTGCTTGGGCTTGGATCGTGCCTTAAAATAAATTTTTTTATAAAGCTTAAATATATACTCTATAAATAACAATGATTTCGCAAACAAGAATTGGAAAGGACTATAATATGACTATCCTATGGACCACTCTTGTTGAGTCAATTATTTCCGAACAAGGGTTTCTATTCTGTTGGTAATAATGGAACAATTCTGTTCGTCATTCCTATTCGATATCATGAATAGGTATGCCTGTCAAGGGAATCCTGGTCTTCTCTCCTAATGAATTTCCCCTTTGCTACTCCCTTTCGCTACTTGGAGCCAGGTTTTTTCTTATTATAGATAACAATTTTGGGTTAATAAAGCCGAATTAATTATTTAAGTAAAGATTGCATGACTTAAGTCAAATCCAATTCCTTACGCCTACAAGCAAGAGTCTCCTAGGATTTCGCAAGGGAAGGGTAGGCAACCTGGGATACGTTGTGGCGGGTCTCGTGACAATGCCTTCCTCTGCGGTCTCTATTCGTAGGAATAGAATCGTCCAAGTAATTGCGTCTATCACTGAAGGCAGCCAAGAGTCACTCAGGGCTATTGTACTTGTACTACTCAACTGTTAAACAAGACCAAGAACAAAGCCATACCATGCCCTCGGGAGAAAGTAGTGATGATTGCCATGAATGCTGCCCTCGAGGACGAGAGTGGATTGAGGAAGAAGTGGAACTCAAATGAGAGCGTAGTCTTGCTGCATCTCCTGAAGGAGAAGGGGAGTATATATATTTGTAGTTTGATACAAACTGTACAAAATAGGTCAAAAATTAAAGTGACCAACAAAAGAAATAACACAAGATAGAGATAATGATAGTTTATGTACACTCAATACTAATATTGTGATCATCATTTTTGAGAAATCTTTCCACAATATCTAGGCATGGTTGCAAAACAGTATTCCTCCATGCTTCGTCAACAACTTCTTTTCTATCTTCTTTGAAAACGTCAGTAGCAATAATATGATGCACCGATCACATTTTCTCATTTATTAATCGTTGAATCTTGTAAAGTTGGTTACAAATTAATATACGAGTATTACGCTCGATACTTCAAATTGAAGCTTGAAGAATCATCTTCTTTGTTTCATCATCTCCGTCTATATTTTTTTCTTCCCTTAAATATTTGGCCATTTCAGGGACACCAATGGACCGTCGGATTCCTTTGGTGTAATCTACATCTTGAATGAAAATTTGCCGCACCTCATCCACCAGCCCTACATACAACATAAATTTCAGAATAGTTTTATTTAGGTGAACATATATTTGAAAACCGAAAGTAATATTAAGAAAACTATATAAGAAAATTTTTAGTTAGAGTCATTATTATATTTTGATTCATACATAAAATAACTACAAAAACTACCTGCATTGACCATTTCATCAACCCTCGTGTCAACTCTACTTTTCAAGACTGATTTCTCTACATCAATCCAAATAAACCAACTGTTATTCTTATGTTTGAACATGAATACATGGTTTTCCATTGTAATGACTCGGTCCCGAAAGGTCATTTTTGACAATTTTGAATAGTTATTTAACTATAGTAAATTAATTTGCGGGTGATTTGTTTATTGTTAAAAATAATGGGCCAAGCCTGAAATATTAAAATAGGTTAGTAGGAAATTATTATTGTTAATACATAGTTAATTTAGAAAAAAAAGAAAAAGTGGAGGAGTAGAAAATTAACCTGCGTGCGGCGTGAACAAGGATCAACAGAGGGCAAATTGCTTCACGTAAAGAAAATTCAACTGATGCTTTCAAATTCTGCCTGCATTAATTGCTTTGATATCCTTTCATTAATTGTTGCACCTATATATAAATATATAATGATATTATATATCTATTTGGTTATATATAGAATGATAATTAGTGGTTGCCATTTTGGTTCTTAAAATCTAAATAACAAATCTATTTACGGGTTGTAAATTTTGATAATTCTAGAATAAGTTGTGATTGGGTACTGATTAATAATTATGGGATAATGTATGGAATACGGATGAATGGTGGTTTCGGTTAGCGACTTAAGCTATGGGTTCGTCACTAATTTTAGGGTTCTTTTAACTCATAAATCAATTTTTAATAATATTAGTATTTGATTGTAGATTTGAGTGATGTTTTTGAGTCTAGATTAGACCTATTGTAATATAAGTGTTGTTAGTTTTGGAAGCTTATTGTGATTATTTATTTGAATAGATTGTATGTATTTGGAAGTCCAACAAAAGAGAAAGGCTCAAGTCACGGAGTGATTGTTTGACTATTTGAGGCAAGTGGATTTCTAAACCCTTGTTAAGTGTATGAAATTCGTGTATTTCCTTGTAATATGTGTTTAGGGTAATGAGACTTGGTGATGGGTTGACTTTTCCACATTTATTAATTCTAATGATGAAAAAAGGGATAATAAAAGGCAATGTGATCAATTGTTTGTGTGATGTGTTGAGAATTGTTTGAAAGGCTTGTTGAATCATTGTTGATGTTGTATCCTGATTGTGTTGTTGTGAATTGTGCAATGTTATGAAAATGGTCATCTCTTCATTATTTGTGTGAACATGTCATTTGCATTGTTCTGAGACATAGTTGTGACAAGTGTTATGTGCATTGAAAAAGAATAAGAAAATAAAGAGGATGTACCATTTCGAGGGATGTATTGCGCACCGCGATGGATAATATATTTTGAGGGACGTGTCACGCGCTGTGACAAATACTATATTTTGAGATACGTATCGCACACTGCGATAGTTACTATTATCAAGGGTCGTATCACGCGCCGGGATGGGTGCTTGGACAGATATGTCCCCCATGGGTCCCGGACTGAGAGACAGCGGGTGTGTATCATTAAGTCAGACATGCATCACTATACTTGACATTGCATTGCACTTCTTTATGATTGGTGAACTTGATCTTGTGTGTTGCTGATCTTGTGAGTGCCTTTCCGTGGAACTTGTGACTGATGAATATTGAACTTGTTGTGGAAGATATGCAATTGTTAGAGTGTTGTTGTTAAGGATATGAAACTATTGTTGTTGTTCTGGATATGAAATTGTTAGAGTGTTGTGTTGAGCTATGTGCTTTGTAAATTGTGAATTGTTATGTTGGGATGGTTTTAAGCAGGTTGTAGTTGTGGAGGTTGTAATTGATGAATATTGAGCTTGTTGTTGAGATATGTGCTTGTAAATTGTGAACTGTTAGGTTGGGCTGGTTGTAAACAGATTGTAGTTGTGAAGGTTCGGTTGGGGTGTAAGGAGTACTCGTATTCTATCCCCTTAGCTCGTGTTTAGAGGTTTGCTTGTTGAGTACCGTGTGGTTTAGTACTCACCCCTTGCTTCTACAAATTTTTGTAAGTTACGAGCCTGGATTTTTGTGGTACTTGTCATTCTCTTCTTTTCCAAGGCTTCTTGTAGAGGTTTGTGAGGTAGATGTTTGTCATTTCAGCGGACCTTCTAATTCTTATTTATGATCTTTTTCTATTCTAGAAACAATGTCATTTTAGACTTGTGTTTTGTTTTGAATCAATTGTAATAATTTAGAGGCTTGTACACGTGACAACCAGATTTTGGGGGTATTTTTGAGTTGATTATAAAATTCCCGCATTTTATTGTAATGATTGAGTTTTAGACTGACTTGTCTTGGTGGGATAAGACGAGTGCCATCACATCCATTTTTGGGTCGTGACAAAGTGGTATTAGAGCCCCAGGTTCATAGGTCTCACGTGTGTACAGGTCGAGTCTAAGTAGAGTCTCAGGGATCGGTACATAGATGTTTGTACTTATCTTCGAGAGGCTATAGTGATTTTTAGGAAAAATCTGCACTTCTTGAATCTCTATTGTGCATCCTTTGTCCATTCTGATTTTTATTACTTCATTTTATTCTCTCTCACTTATGTGATGCCTCGTGCATAGTTCCTCATGTGAGTATTTGGTGTGTTGTATATGTCTTGGATGTTAGATTTGTTACAAATGTGGAAGTGATAGACTTATGAGAAAGATGTGTTGTGAGATTTGGAATGTTCAATGATTCGAAAAGATTGATTTAGGTGATGACTTGATGAAACATTTTGAGGATATTTGGATGATTAGGTTGAACAATGGTTTAAGGGACTTCATGAGCGTCTGATATTTATTTTTAGGCTAGTTATCTAGTAGTGGGAACAATATTTGTGTGGTATAGGAAATATCTGGAGTGGTTTGACAATTAAAAGTGGAATGATTAAAAGGGTGGATAGATAATGAACAATGTAACTTGGAAAATACAGTTGGTGTAGTTGTTATAACATGTATGGATTGCTTAGCAAATGATGAGAATGATATTGCGCCAATTGAGGTTAGAATCTTTCATAGATTGAATGTATATCAATAGGATCATTATATGACTATTACAATAGTATTGATGCTTACTTGGTTAGAGTTATGAAATGTGTTACTTCTGCTATGAACCTGATGTAAGAAAGAATGCATATATCTTGGGATAGAGATGTAATGAATTTGATAATGTTTTGAATTTATCCAATGGATAGAAATGTGTGGGCTATTTGGGTACGATTTGCTCAATAGGTATGATGTGTTCTAGTGGTGGATCTAATGAACTTTAACGATGTGGTACTAGTAGTGTATGGAAATGGATACATCAATTTTTAAGCGTGAATACTACCTACTTAAGGAGTTATTAGTTATACCACATGCTCGTATAATGAAATTCGATGTTGCATTCATATTTAAGAATCCAACAAGTTTGTTACTACGAAAAAATGAGTTAAACATTATTTATAAGGAAGCTTTTAGTTGTGTATCTTTGGTAAATTATTGATATGTTTAGGTTGTGAAGTGTATCTCAAGGATTTTAAATGAGTAGTTATTTCATCGTAAGCTCCATGAAAGTGGATCGATATTTGGATGACAAGCTTATGGGTAAAAGAAGTCCCAACGAATATACTTGCGTGAAGGTAATTGAAAATTTTAGTAAAAAGGGCATATAAAAGTGTGTTAGTCCTTTGGATTTGATTGGTATAGCTGGGTTTGAGATGTCATGTCAATGACAAGGGTGACTTCATGGTGATGACAAGGGCTAACCGAGTAGAATGGTAATAAGAGTTTGTGATGGATTTTGATTGAGATGCAACTATATGATAAGGATTATTGATTAACAAATTTTTGTATGGTAATGACGACTTATGAGTATCTAATGTGATGGCTTGCTACTATTTGATGAGTAATGTCGGATCGTGGAAAGTTATAGGAGGTGCTGAGACACCACTCGAATAGAATTGAAATGAACTAGAGTCACAAATGAAAAGAATTAGTGGGATGTATTTTAGTCATTGGAAAAAGGTAACCAAGAACAAAGGTATTTACTCTAATTACAAAGGACAAAGATATATCTTTAGAGAGCTGAGAATCGAGTTCAGAGATGCGTGATTCTATATATTTTGCTCTTATTATGGTAATAGTGTCACATGTTCATCAGATTGGATAAAAATAATTTGGTAAGATTTGATAAATAAGTCTACACATGATTGACTCGAGTATGGTGATAAGTTCTTTTACAGTTTTGAGTTTGGTAACTGGTACAGTTGAATTTTAACGAAAGATATGATAATGTCGATAGAGAGGCGATCAATGATAAGCTAAGATACGTGAATTCATAAAAATCTTCAAGGTATGAGTTAATGTTGATAGATAAAGGGATTGGGTTACACATTTGGATTCAAAACTCAAGGTTTTCATTGTGAGTTTAGGTTTGTGGTAGTGTGTTTTGTCAAGGTAGGGATTGGTAAGGTAAGAAATGATCTATCACATTGAGTATGAAGCACTTAGAAGGACTTGTGCATAATTTGAGTCGTAAAATTGATTACTTTTGATTGCTATACCTAAGGGGGGTTTCACGTAATGTTTTGGCTTAGAGGATAAGGTAGAAATATCATAGGTTGTTGGTCAAAGGATAAGATTGGTAAGCAAGTCAACGAAAGGAGAAAGAGTATGGTGTATTAAAGAGTTCAAGGTATTTGAAATTTGTGTCATGAAAATAATTTAAGAAAAGTGAAGGAATATGACCTCTTGCATAAACTCTTGGTTTGTAGTTAAAAGATTTATTAATTTTTGCCTATGAGTTTAGATATGACTGTGAGATATGAACTAGTTTGGTACAAACTTACTAGAAATTATCATCAACTTTTCTAAAGATTGAGTTTTGTTTGGTTGACAAGCAATGATGTGTGGAAGATTATATGTGGTTATGTCAAGCTAAATTGTTCAAATTATGATAGGTAACTTATTGATGCTAAAAAATGTGGACATACAATTTTACATGATTAATGAGGATTTTGAGGGGATTGAAACTACGTACTTTGTTGATGGGATGATACAGACTGTTAGGATGTGTTACATAGGCATTTGATGGTGAGTAGAAATTATGAGCTTATAGTACACCGAATTATTTGAGTGGCCAAGAATTTCGTAAGTGTTAGTATGAGGTATATGGTGGTTTAGAATATTAATTGAAATTTGGTATCTAAAAAAATTTATGTGGAGTTGACATTGAGTGTGATTCAATTGTTGTATCTGGATGGTAAAGTACTTTTAGATTTGGAATTAGTGTTATCAGTCTTGGGTGTGACATGTATTTGTCAAGAAATTCTTAAATGTAAAGTGAGGGAGCCGTATTTTGAAATTTTTGGAGGTGACAATGTATTTTCTAAGAAGATTTTGATACTAGTGATGGTTTGAGAGTAAGGTAGATAGTTGGGGTGATTATAATGGTTATTAGTACTAAGAGTGTGGGTTTCAATGGAATGATGTAAATAGTATGTTGGGCCTACTAAATTAAGCATGGGTACGATTGTAATGGGGACCAAAGTGGTGGATCGTGGGTAACTAGAAAATCAAAGAGATAGAGCCCGATGAATGAAAATGTTTGATATGGGCACTATGGAAGGAGTATCTAGTGTTATTCGACCTTGGTTCTGTATATTCTTATGTGAACATCTACTTCGTTTTGGATATGATTTGGAGTGTGATTCGTTGTCTATACCCATACATTTTTTTTCATATCTATGGGTGAATTCCTAGTGGTGGATCGGGTGTACCGATCCTATGTTTGTCCTCTTAGTAGGGTGGCATCTTGGGTAGACTTGGTCATTTCAGTTATGGCAGATTTGGTGTTGTTTAAGATAGTTGAAGTATACTAGTGATTCTATGCACACAACCTTGCTTATGAGAACCTATATAATAGCTACTATGAAGAATTACACTTGTATAAGATTGTTGTTAGAGGGTTTGCATTTTGAGTGTATCGCTTGTTGGGTGTTTACTTAACCATTTTCTTCTTTGGATTAGATAAGTTTGATTCTCCCTTGATGAGTACCCAGTGTCTAAAGATAAGATTTTTATAATTTAAGCTCGTGAAAAGATTGTGTTGTGAAAGGGAATCGTGATAAGATATGTGATGGTATGCGCATTATGAGTGTTTGGTGGTTGATTCAGGCTCACTTTTGGTTGTAATCAGTATTGATTCAGAAGGTTATCTTGTTTATATGAGAAAAGATTCATCATGATGGTTGTGTTAAGGTCCAATGAGTTTCAGTTTAGATTGAGTTCATGGGTTAGTCTGTGGCTTGATAATCACTCCTATTTATAGATCTTCCAAAGTTTGATTTGAAAGTTTAGTTCTTAATAGTTGATCTTGATGGAATGGCCTTAAGTAGGAGCTCACTTAGCGAGATAAACACCGACTGGTAGGTCATAACTTAGACTTTTGGTAACATCAGTTATTCTTCCTTCTTCTTCCTTATGTTCGAGGATGAACATGATTTTAGTGGTGGATAATGTAATGACCCAGACCCGAAAGGTCATTTTTGATAATTTTGAATAGTCATTTAACTATAGTTAATTAATTTGCGGGTGATTTGTTTATTGTTAAAATTAATGGGCCAAGCCTGAAATATTAAAATAGGTTAGTAGGAAATTATTATTGTTAATACATAGATAATTTAGAAAAAAAAGAAAAAAAGAAAAAGAGGAGGAGCAGAAAACTAACCTACGTGCGGCGAAAACACGGATCAACAGAGGGCAAACTGCTTCACGTAAGGAAAATTCAACTGATGCTTTCAAATTGCGCTTTTGCATTAATTGCTCTGCTATCCTTTCATTAACTGTTGCACCTATATATAAATATATAATAATATTATATATCTATTTGGTTATATATAGAATGATAATTAGTGGTTTCCATTTTGGCTCTTAAAGTCTGACCAACAAATCTATTTACGGGTTGTGAATTTTGATAATTCTAGAATAAGTTGTGATTGGGTATTGATTAATAATTATGGGATAATGTTTGGAATACGGATGAATGGTGGTTTCGGTTAGCGACTTAAGCTATGGGTTCATCACTAATTTTAGGGTTCTTTTAACTCATAAATCAAGTTTTAAAAATATTAGTATTTGATTGTAGTTTTGAGTGATATTTTTGGGTCTAGATTAGACCTATAGTAATATGAGTGTTGTTGGTTTTGGAAGCTTATTGTGATTATTTATTTGAATAGATTGTATTTATTTGGAAGTCCAATGAAAAAGAAAGGCTCAAGTCATGGAGTGATTGTTTGACTATTTGAGGCAAGTGGAATTCTAAACACTTGTTAAGTGTATGGAATTCGTGTATTTCCTTGTAATACATGTTTAGGGTAATGAGACTTGGTGATGGGTTGACTTGTCCATATTGATTAATTCTAATGATGGACAAATGGATAATAAAAGGCAATGTGATCAATTGTTTGTGTGATATGTTAAGAATTGTTTGAAAGGCTTGTTAAATCATTGTTGATGTTGTATCCTGATTGTGTTGTTGTGAATTGTGCAATATTATGAAAATGGTCATCGCTTCATTATTTGTGTGAACATGTCATTTGCATTATTCTGAGACATAGTTGTGACAAGTGTTATGTGCATTGAGAAAGAATAAAAAAATAAAGAGGATGTACCATTTCGAAGGATGTATCGCGCACCGCGATAGATACTATATTTCGAGGGAAGTATCGCACGCCGTGACAGAAACTATATTTCGAGGGACGTATCGCACGTTGCGATGGATGCATGGACAGATATGTCCCCCATGGGTCCCGGACTGAGAGATAGCGGGTGTGTATCATTAGGTCAGACATGCATCACTATACTTGACATTGCATTTCATTGCATTGAACTTCTTTATGATTGGTGAACTTCATCTTGTGTGTTGCTGGTCTTGTGAGTGCCTTTCCGTGGAACTTGTGACTGATGAATATTGAACTTGTTGTTGAAGATATGCAATTGTTAGAGTGTTGTTGTTGAGGATATGAAACTGTTGTTGTTGTTCCGGATATAAAATTGTTAGAGTGTTGTGTTGAGCTATGCGCTTTGTAAATTGTGAATTGTTATGTTGGGATTATTTTAAGTAGGTTGTAGTTATGGAGGTTGTAATTAATGAATATTGAGCTTGTTGTTGAGAATATATGATTGTTAGAATATTGTTGTTGAGATATGTGCTTGTAAATTGTAAACTGTTAGGTTGGGCTGGTTGTATACAAATTGTAGTTGTGAAGGTTTGGTTGGGGTGTAAGGAGGACTTGTATTCTATCCCCTTAGCTTGTGTTTAAAGGTTTACTTGCTGAGTATCGTGTGGTTTGGTACTCATCCCTTGCTTCTACAATTTTTGTAGGTTACGAGCCTGGATTTTTGTGGTACTTGTCATTCTCTTCTTTTCCAAGGCTTCTTGTGGAGGTTTGTGAGGCAGATGCTTGTCATTTCAGCGGACCTTATTACTCTTATTTATGATCTTGTTCTATTCTAGAAACAATGTCATTTTAGACTTTTGTTTTCTTTTGAATCAATTGTAATACTTTAGAGGCTTGTACACGTGATAACCACATTTTGGGGATATTTTTTATTTGATTATAAAATTTCTGCATTTTATTGTATTGATTGAGTTTTAGGCTGACTTGTCTTGGTGGGATAACACGAGTGCCATCACATCCATTTTTGGGTCATGACATCCACAAGTTTTTCAATAAACGAATTTCACCCTCCAACAATTATAAGAACACATTGAGTCTTCAAAAAAATTTCTATGTAGTCACTGGACTTCAGACAGAAATCTTCGGCCGTGAAGTTGGAATTTGGCTCAATTTCACCTAAAAAATTGTGAAACAAAATAATTGTCAATTAATATTCACATTAAAATAAAGGAATCACAAAAAAATGTCTTTGTCAAATATGTATACCTAGCAAATAGTGTTGTACACCTTGTTTCTCAGCGTGTGTGATCTTGTTGGTAATGATTTCAAGTCCCTTATACATTTGCATTTTGTTCGAATTGATTATTTCTGCTCGAAAATGGGTGACAAAGTCAACAAAGAGACGAGATTTTCCTGTTCCTGTTGCTCTCATTATGAACACCACTTTCTTCTTGTTGAACTTGTTGTTAATGATGAAAGTATTCATTTTAGCTAAACATAAAATAAAATTATAATAATAATTAGATTAAAATAGTAAATGATCACGTAAAAACCACTCATGCATACACTCATACATTAAAATATCTTATAAATATAAGGTTAATAAGTAGAAACCTTGCTTGAAATGTAATAAACTATGTAAAATAATATATTTTTCTTGATGGTGGTGATGAAAGAGATTGCATTGAGCATTTATAGTAAAATGTATTTGTGGACTTATTAATTATCATACCATATTCAGAAATATTGATATCTTTTAGTATTAACAAAAATGTACATTTTGGTAATGACAAGTAAATAATTTTAGGATAAACTTAACAAATGTACATTGTTTGGAGATCGCATATAACTGGGCAATTATAGTAAAATTGTGATTATGAACTTATGAATTGGTATATACCATTTTTTTTTAAAAAAAATCATATCTTTTAGGATAAGAATAATCCTTGTAAAAAACCTACAGATACGTCAGCTTGAATTTGGGTGATTATGCCTAAATAATTTTAGGATGAAGTTTCTAGATGCACATTGTTATGAGATCACATACAAGATAGATGAAATTATGGATTTCAAAAGAATTGTAAAAAGAACTCAATAATATTTCTGAAGGAATACATTCAAGTGATAATGCATCAATTCATACACTATTTAACAACACGTCATAAGTGCTAAGTCTAATTCAATTAGAAGGGAAGGAACAATTATCGATAACTATTTCAATTACAATTATTTATAGGTGCAGCATGAAATAATAGATAACTGTTTTATTAAATGAAGCATCCATCATCTTGATTGAATTAGGTAGAATATATTTCCTTAAATGATCCTTACCGATAGATTGCAAATTTATTATTTTCTCTTGTTAGTCTATGCAACAATTTTAAATTTGGAGTTAAGAATGTTATTCTTAAAAATTCTTAAAGGTTAGAATCTTCCCAAACATTTATAGTCATTTATTTTTTCACTCTATTATCTTGACATTAAGAATGATCTCAGGTAATTGTGTAAGTACGTATTTATATTAATATATATTAAATATCAAAGACTTAGACTTGGACTTTGACTCGGAGCTTGGGCTTGGATTGAACCTTATAATAAATATACTTATAAAGCTTAAATATATACTCTATAAATAACAATGATTTTACAAACAAGAATGGTATATATATCTGTAGTTTGATACAAATTGTACAAAATAGGTCAAAAATTAAAGTGACTAAGAGAAAAAATAACACAAGATAGAGAAAATGATAATTTATGTACACTCAATACTAATATTGTGATCATCATTTTTGAGAAATCTTTCCACAATATCTAGGCATGGTTGCAAAAATGTATTCCTCCATGCTTTGTCAATAACTTCTTTTCTATCTTCTTTGAAAACGTCAATAGCAATTATATGATGCAACAACCACATTTTCTCATTTATTAATCGTTGAATCTTGTCAAGTTGGTTACAAATTAATAAACGAGTATTATGCTTGATACTTGAAATTGAAGCTTGAAGAATCATCTTCTTTGACTCATCATCTCTGTCTATATTTTTTTCTACCCTTAAATATTTGGCCATTTCAAGGAAACCAATGGTCCATCGGATTCCTTTGGTGTAATCTGCATCTGGAATGAAAATTTGCAGCACCTCTTCCACCAGCCCTGCATGCATCATAAATTTAAGAATAGTTTTATTTAGGTGAAAATATATTTGAAAACCAAAAGTATTATTAGGAAAACTATATAAGAAAAGTTTTAGTTAGAGTCATTATTATATTTTGATTCATATATGAAAAAACTACAAAAACTACCTGCATTGACCATTTCATCAACCCTCGTGTCAACTCTACGGTTAAAGACCTATTGCACTACATCAATCCAAATAAAGCAACTGTCATACTTATGTTTGAACATGAATACAGGGTCTTCCACAAGTTTTTCAATAAACGAATTTGACCCTCCAACAATAATTGGAACACATTGAGTCTTCAAAAAATTTTCTATGTAGTCAATGGACTTTAGACAAAAATCTTCGGTCGTGAAGTTCAAATTTGTCTCAATTTCACCGAAAAAATTGTGAAACAAAATTATTTTCAATTAATATTCACATTAAAATAAAGGAATAACAAAAAAATGTTGGTTTCAAATATGTATGCCTAGCAAAGAGTGTCGTACACCTTGTTTCTCATTGTGTGTGATGTTGTTGGTCATGATTTCAAGTCCCTTATACACTTGCATTTTGTCTAAGTTGATTATTTCTCCTCAAAAATGGGCGGCAAGGTCAACAATGAGACGAGATTTTCCCGTTCCTGTTGCTACCATTATGAACACCACTTTCTTCTTGTTGAACTTGTTGTTGATAATGATGAAAGTATTCATTTTAGCTACACATAAAATAAAGTTAAAATAATAATTAGTTTAAAATAGTAAATAATCTCATGAAAACCACTCATGCATACACTCATACATTAAAAAATCTTATAAATATAAGGTTAATAAGTAGAAACCTTGCTTGAGATGTAATAAACTATGTAAAATAATATATTTTTCTTGATGGTGGTGATGAAAGAGATTGCATTGAGCATTTATAGTAAAATGTATTTGTAGACTTATTAATTATCATACCATATACATAAATCTTTTAGGATAAGATCAATGACTTTTGAAAAATGTATTGATATGTTGAATTTTTTGTAATAACAAGTAAATAACAAATGTACATTGTTTGGAGATTGCATATAATTGGGTAATTATAGTAAAAATGTGATTATGAACTTATGAATTGGTATATACCAATTTTTTTTTTTTAAATCATATATTTTAGGATAAGAATAATTCTTGTAAAAAGCCTACAGATACGTTAGCTTGAATTTGGGTAAATAGGCTTAAATAATTTTAGGATGAAGTTTCTAGATGCACGTTGTTATGAGATTACATACAAGATTTACATACATATGGATTTCAAAAGGATTGTAAACAAAACTCAATAATATTTTTGAAGGAATACATTCAAGTGATAATGCGTGAATTCATACACTATTTAACAACACGTCATAAGTGCTAAGTCTAATTCAATTAGAAGGGAAGGAACTGTAACATCTTGCAAATTGAAATAACTACGAAGAAGCTTATAATTGGAAATAGTCATAACACCTAACTCAGGATGAGTTAGGTGTATTTCCTATTATGTATGGAAATAACTTGGAATGATCTTTCCAACGCCGCCGAGTTTGCACGATTCCAAGTTTGTATGAGTGAGTTTTGCTCTTTGGAAGTTGGGTTGTTGGCATAAGGAAGTTCAATCCAAAATTTTAAGGGTAGTTTGGTCTTTTCCCTAACCATTTCTTTTGGTTATATTAAGGGTCTAAGATGATTTTAAATCAGTTTTCCCTTTTAAAAATAATAGTTTGGGTTTGAGAGAGAAGAGAGAAAGAAGAGGAGAAAGTGAAGAAGAAGTAAGGTTCGTCAAGATCGTCGTGGTTTTCATCGGGGGTGATCCCTATTAAGGTATGGGAGATGACTTAGTGTTGCGTTGGTTCAGTTCCCCCATACGCCAAACTTGTTTCAATTACTTCGGAAAAAAAAGAGATTGGTTGTGTTTGTTGAATTCTTGTGGTTGTGTTGAAGTCTCTTGTTGTTTTGGTACATGTTTCCGGATGGATTTTCAAGTTGAAGCTATTGTATATTGAGGGATTTAATGATTATGAGTGTTTGGGGAAATAACCTTTGTTGTTGAGAGGGTTTAGAGTTGGAGAAACTAAGGAGAAAAGTCAAATTTTCTGGGGAAAAGGCTGGGGCGTCGCGCCAGCCAGCGTGCCCCAAAAGGGACTCTGAAGTTCCCCCCTTGGGGCGGTGCGCCATGCAGTGCACCCAACAAGCCTTCTGGAACTTGAGGGCTGGCGCCCCGCGCCTCTCAAAGCGCCAAGGACGCCAATCTTCCCTATTCCTTCCCCATATTTTCATACATGTTCCTTGGTAATGTACCTATGTTTTCTAGTTGATTTCAACACTCTAAGGTACATCTAAACATCACGAACTCATTCATAAACCTGAGATCATGAACCTTGAATCCATAATCCAATTCGAGGAAAATTAGGATCAAAGTCAAGTGAAGTTAGAGTTAAGTCTAGAAGTTAAGAAGTAAGTCAAAGCAGGGTGTTTTTAAAAGTTTTCTAGAGTCTTTAATGAACGCTTAAATTTCGTGTTAAGGCTCAAGTTTCAAGCAGTGTATAGAGTTGAGTTCATTTCTCAAAAGTTATTAGGGAACTAATTATTTTCAAAGAAGTTTATACATGTTTTTCACATTTGAATAAGAAAGGAACTATGTTTTTCCAAGAGAGCCTTTGGGCTAAGCTTTGAGAAATTATCTTAAATTAAAGAAAGATGTGTTTAAAACACTTATGAGCTAAAGTATTTTGGGAGCAGTATTGAGCACCGAATAGGGGACACGAGTTTATATTAAGTCAACTTTCCATAAGAACCATGTAGCCAATATGGGATCTAACGGTTCATTCTTTTTAGATGATCACGTAAGTTAAGCTTGTGGATCCACTAAGTTAAGTAAGGTCCTATATCACGACAAAGTATAGGATGGTCCTTGGGCAATGTGAGGTAAAATGTTGTATCATTACTAGGGATCATAGTGGTGGTTGTCGGTTAAAGAATCTCCCACTAAAGTTATATTACTTTTATATAAGTAAAGTTGAGTTTGCTATCATTTTATCCTTAACAAACTAAGTTGTTTACACTGTTTTACAAGCTTTACATATTGCATGCGTCTTATTGCTTTATATTGGGTTCGGTTATTCATGAGTTGAACAGAGCCAAGGTAAGTGTTCCTTTGTACTCCTTCAAGCTTAAGTTGTTGTTTAGCTTTCCAGCTCGTATACTCATACATTTAATGTACTGATGCCAATTGACCTGCATCTTATTATGATGCAGACACAGGTAACCAGGATCAGCATCCATCACACTGTTGATCCAGCTGAGCACTCTAGAGTTAGTGGTGAGCCTTTTTGCATTTCGGAGGACTCTGTTATGTCGTTTTCCTATTTTTTCTTTACTAGGATATTGCGGGGTCTGTCCCAACATCCAACTTAGTGTTATAGAGGCTTCATTGACAGTCAGACAGTTAGTATTGAGTCTCTCATCTATGTATATATATAAATATTCTAATTTGAGATACTAGTTTCCTTTTGGCCAGATTTTAGCATATAGGTTGTTTTATGATCTTTTATTGCATGGAGTTATTCTGTTGAGTTAAGTTTTCCACTGAGTTAAGTAAGCCAAGCCAAGGGTTCGCTTGGGGCCTTCAATGGTCTTTGAGTGCCAGTCTCGCCCAGGGTGTTGGCTCGGGGCGTGACAAACTTGGTATCAGAGCTTAGAGTTCAAGAGTCTTAGGGAGTCTATGAAGCCGTGTATGTAGAGTCCTAGTTATTGGTTTGAAGCGCGCCACATCTATAATTAGAAGGCTGCAACATTTAGGAACTATTTCACTTCTTTCATATTCATCTCGTGCGTTAGAGTTTATCTCTAAAAAGTTTTTTACTAATTCGTGCTTGCTCATGTTTTTAGATAATCATGCCTCCACGAAGAGAAGCACAAGGTCGTCCAGCTAGGAGAAATGTTGAACCATAAGAGCAAGGGGTACCTTATGCACCAAGCATGCAATATCAAGGGGAAGTTACTAATGCTGAGTTCAGAGAGGCAATTAGGATACCGAGTCAAGTTGTGACTAATCAAATGGGTCAACAAATGGTAGCTCGACATGAAGGAGCCGACACTTCAAGGATTCATTAGTTCTTAGGGATGAATCCTCCGAGTTTCATGGGTTCAAGCACTACTGAGGATCAAGAGAACTTCATTGAAGAGCTGAAGAAGATTTTTCATGTGATGCATATGGCAGATACTAAGCGAGTTGAACTAGCTACGTATCAATTGAAGGATGTTGCTAAAACTTGGTTCGACCAGTGAAAAGGGGGGTAGAGCTGATGATGCACCACCTGCGAGTTAGGGCGTTTCTTTCCACTAGAATTGAAAAAGGCCAAGGTACGTGAGTTCCTCACACTTAAGTAGGATTCTTTGAGTGTTCATGAGTATGGGTTGAAGTTCACCCAACTATCCCATTATGCTCCGGAGATGGTCACAGACATGAGGAGTAGAATGAGCTTGTTTGTTGCTGGGCTATCTCATCTGTCGAGTCAGGAAGGTAGGGATGCAATGCTTATCGGGGGCATGGACATAACAAGGTTGATGGTTTATGTGCAGCAGGTTGAGGAAGAGAAACTGAGGGACAGGGAAGAGTTCATAAATAAGAAAGCTAAGACCGGTAATGAGTCCGGGCAGCAAAAAGGTAATGCAAACTGTTCGTCCTTTCAACAAAGGCAAAGAGGACCTGCTCCATCATCTGCTAGGGCACCTGCACACAGATACAGAGGTGAACTTAATGGCCAGAATTCGAAGGACTTCAAGGCTAGACCATCACAGTCTTTAGGTAGTGTGGCACAAGGAGATAGTTTCACCCCTGCATGTGCTAGGTGTGGTAGAACCCACCCAGGTAAATGTCTTGATGGCCAGACAGGTTGTTTTAAGTGTGGACAAGAGGGTCGCTTCATGAAGAAGTGCCCTAAAAACAGGCAAGGTAGTGGAAATCTAGGCAATAGGGCCCAAACTTCATCAGTTACTCCCCCAGATAGGACGGCACCTAGAGGAGCTACTTCTAGTACCGGCGGAGGAGCAAACCGCCTCTATGCTATCACCAGTCGCCATGAGCAAGAGAACTCTCTAGATGTTGTCACTGGTATGATCAAAGTCTTTGCTTTTGATGTGTATGCTTTGCTAGACCCAGGAGTAAGTTTATCTTTTGTAACTCCTTATGTTTCAAATAAGTTTGATGTTCTTCCTCAAAGACTTTGTGAACCCTTTTGTGTTTCTACACCTGTTGGGAAGTCTATTCTAGCAGAAAGAGTCTATCGTGATTATCCTATTTCCATCAATTGCAAGAGCACCATGACTGATTTAGTTGAGTTAGATATGGTAGATTTTGATGTTATTCTAGGTATGGACTGACTTCATGCCTGTTATGCATCTATAGATTGTAGAACTCGAGTGGTCAAGTTTCAGTTTCCAGATGAGCCAATCATATAGTGGAGTAGTAGTTCAGCAGTGCCTAAGGGTCGTTTCATTTCGTACCTTAAGGCGAGAAAGTTAGTCTCGAAGGGTTGTGTCTATCATTTAGTCCGAGTTAATGACTCTAGTGTTGGGATACCTCTCATTCAGTCAGTTCCTATAGTAAGAGAGTTTCTAGAAGATTTTCCTGATGACCTACCCAGAATTTCTCCTAAGAAAGAAATAGATTTTGGCATAGACATCCTTCTAGATACTCGTCCTATTTCTATTTCTCTATATAAAATGGCACTAGCAGAGTTGAAAGATCTCCTAGATAAGGGTTTCATTCGACCAAGTGTCTCACCTTGGGGTGCTCCAGTCTTGTTTGTAAGAAAGAAAGATGGTTCCCTTAGGATGTGTATAGACTACCCCTAGCTAAACATGGTTACCATCCAGAATAAGTATCCGCTTCCCCGGATTGATGATCTTTTCGATCAGCTTCAGGGTGCCACCTGTTTTTCAAAAATTAACCTCAAATCAGGCTATTATCAATTAAGAGTAAGGGAATGTGATATTCCAAAGACAACTCTCAGAACCAGATACGGTCATTAGGAGTATTGATCATGTCCTTTGGTTTGACAAATGCACAGGCAACATTCATGGACCTTATGAATAGAGTCTTCAAACCTTATTTAGATATGTTTGTTATCGTATTTATTGATGACATACTAATCTATTCAAGGAATGAAGAAGATCATGCTAGTCATCTCAGAATAGTTCTTCAGACTTTGAAAGATAAGGAGTTGTATGCCAAGTTCTCTAAGTATGAGTTTTGGCTTGAGTCTATAGCATTTCTAGGCCAAATTGTGTCTGATGATAGAATTAAAGTTGATACTCGAAAAATTGAGGTAGTGCAGAATTGGCCTAGACCTACATCTCCAACTGATATTAGGAGTTTCTTGGGTTTAGCTGGCTATTATAGAAGGTTTGTAGAGGGTTTCTCGTCTATTTCATCTCCTTTGAACAAGTTGACTCAGAAGACAGTAACATTTCAATGGTCGGAAGGTTGTGAGAAAAGCTTCAGGAATTGAAAAAGAGGTTGACTACTGCCCCAGTTTTGACTTTACCAGAAGGAACTCAAGGTTTTGTGGTGTATTGTGATGCATCTAGAGTTGGTTTGGGTTGTGTCTTAATGCAGAATGGCAAGGTTATAGCTTATGCCTCTAGATAGTTGAAGGTTCATGAGAAGAACTACCCAACCCATGATTTAGAGTTAGATGTTGTAGTATTCACTTTGAAAATATGGCGTCATTACTTGTATAGAGTGCATGTTGATATATTCACTGATCACAAGAGTCTTCAATATATGTTCACTCAGAAAGAGTTTAATCTCAGACAGAGGAGGTGGTTAGAATTATTCAAGGATTATGATCTGAGTATTCTGTACCACCCAGGTAAGGCTAGTATTGTTGCTGATTCCTTAAGAAGGTTGTCGACGGGTAGCACCGCCCATATTGAATAAGGAAAGAGAGAGTTAGCAAAATATGTGCATAGACTGGCACGCCTGGGAGTCAGACTTATGGATTCCGCAGAAGGAGGAATAGCGATATTGAACGGGGCCGAGTCATCATTAGTGTCAGAAGTGAAAGAGAAACAAGACCAAGACCCCATTTTACTTGAGTTGAAGGCAAATGTTAAAAAGAAAAAAAGTATTAGCTTTTGAACAAGGGGGAGATAGTGTATTGAGATATCAAGGTAGATTGTGTGTACCTATGGTGGATGGACTCCAAGAGAAGATTATGGAGGAAGCTCATAGCTCCAGATGTTCCATTTATCCGAGTTCCAAAAAGATGTATCATGACTTGAGAGAATTTTATTGGTGGAATAGCATGAATAAAGGTATTGTTGAATTTGTTGTTAAATGTCCAAATTGCCAGCAAGTGAAAGTTGAACACCAAAGGCCCGGTGGTTTGGCTTAGAGGATAGAATTTCCTGAATGGAAGTGGGAGATGATCAATATGGATTTCATCACATGGTTACTAAGGTCTCGCAGACAGTATGATTCTATTTAGGTAATTGTCGACAGAATGACAAAATTAGCCCATTTTCTGTCGGTAAAGACTACCCTTTCAGCAAAAGATTATGCCAAGTTATATATTCAAGAGGTGGTGAGACTTCATGGAGTCCCAGTCTCTATTATTTCATATAGAGGTGCGCAATTTACTGCTCAGTTTTGGAAATCTTTTCAAAAAGGCTTGTGTTTAAAGGTGAACTTAAGTACTGTCTTTCATCCTTAGACTGATGGGCAAGCAGAGCACACTATTCATACCTTAGAAGATATGTTGAGGGCTTGTATAATTGATTTCAAAGGTAATTGGGATCATCACCTGCCTCTCATTGAATTTGCCTACAACAACAATTATCACTCTAGCATCCAAATGGCTCCATATGAAGCTCTTTAGGGATGACGATGTAGATCTCCTACTGGATAGTTTGAAGTTGGTGAAGTAGGGTTGATAGGACCAAATTTAGTTCATCAAGCTATGGAGAAGGTCAAAGTGATTCAATAGAGGTTGAAAACGGCACAGAGTCGTCAAAAATCCTACATTGATGTTAGGAGAAGGGCGTTAGAGTTTGAAGTAGATGATTGGGTATATTTGAAAGTTTCACCCATAAAGGGGGTTATGAGGTTTGGTAAAAAGGGGAAACTTAGTCCCCGGTATATTAGACCTTATCGCATAGTCAAGAGGGTTGGTAATGTAGCTTATGAGTTGGAGCTACCACAGGAACTAGCAGCGGCTCATCCGGTTTTTCACATCTCCATGTTCAAAAAGTGCATTGGCGATCCTTCGTTGATCATACCTACTGAAAATATTGGGATCAAGGATAGCTTATCTTATGAAGAGATTCCTGTTCAGATTTTAGATCGCCAAGTTCGCAGGTTGAAAACAAAAGAGGTAGCATCAGTCAAGGTCCTTTGGATGAACCAATTTGTTGAGAAAGCTACTTGGAAAGCCGAAGAGGATATGAAGAAGAGATATCCATATCTCTTCGAATCCGGAGGAAATACAGGTCAAGGTACTAATTTCCTTCTTAGTGCTATTTAATCATTGTGAGCATGTTGTTGTTGTTGTTTGCATGATAGTTTATGGGGTGTTTGAGTTTGACGTTACACCCTTAGCCTAGTTAGAGTAATCTCATTCAAGGACGAATGTTCCCAAAGGGGAGATATTGTAACATCTTGCAAATTGAAATAACTATGAAGAAGCTTATAATTGGAAATAGTCATTTTTGGAAAGAATACAAAAAATCTGGAAATTTAGTTTAAGTATGGAAAAAAATGAGTATTTGGTCAAATTCAAACAGTCATAACTCCTAGCTCAGGATGAGTTAGGTGTATTTCCAGTTATGTTTGGAAAGCTCTTGGAATGGTCTTTCCAACACCGCTGAGTTTGCTCGATTCCGAGTTCGTATGAGTGAGTAATGCCCTTTGGAAGTTGGATTGTTGGCATAAGGAAGTTCAATCCGAATTTTTAAGGGAAGTTTGGTCTTTTGCCTAACCATTTCTTTTTTATATTAAGGGTCTAAGTTGATTTTAAATCAGTTTTCCCTTTTAAAAGTGAGAGTTTGGGTTTGATAGAGAAGAGAGAAAGAAGAGGAGAAAGTGAAGAAGAAGTAAGGTTCGTCAAGATCGTCGTGGTTTACGTCGGGGGTGATCCCTATTAAGGTATGGGAGATGACTTAGTGTTGGGTTGGTTCAGTTCCCCCACACGCCAAACTTGTTTCAATTATTTCGGGAAAAAAAAAGAGATTGGTTGTGTTTGTTGAATTCTTGTGTTTGTGTTGAAGTCTCTTGTTATTTTGGTACATGTTTCTGGATTGAATTTCGAGTTGAAGCTATTGTATATTCAGGGTTTTAAAGATTATCAGTGTTTGGGGAAAGAACCTTTGTTGTTGAGAGGGTTTAGAGTTGGAGAAATTAAGGAGAAAAGTTGGATTTTCTGGGGAAAAGGTTGGGGCGTCGCGCCAGCTAGCGTGCCCCAAAAGGGACTTTGAAGTTCCCCCCTTGGGGCAGCGCGCCATGTAGTGTACCTAGCAGGCCTTCTGGAACATGAGGGTTGGCGCCCTGTGCCTCTCAGAGCGCCAAGGACGCCAATCCTCCCCATTCCTTCCCCACTTTTTCATACATGTTCCTTGGTAATGTATCTATATTTTCTAGTTGATTTCAACAATCTAAGGTACATCTAAACATCACGAACTCCTTCATAAACATGAGATCATGAACCTTGAATCCATAATCCAATTCGAGGAAAGTTAGGATTAAAGTCAAGTGAAGTTAGAGTTAAGTCTAGAAGTTAAGAAGTAAGTCAATGCATGTTTTTTTTTAAAAGTTTTCTAGAGTCTCTAATGAACGTTTAAACTTCGTTTTAAGGCTCAGGTTTCAAGTAAAGTATAGAGTTGAGTTCATTTCTCAAAAGTTATTAGGGAACTAAGTATTCCCAAAGAAGTTTATAAATGTTTTTCACATTTGAATAAGAAAGGAACTATGTTTTTCCAAGAGAGCCTTTAGGCTAAGCTTTGAGCAATTATCTCAAATTAAAGAAAGATGTGTTTAAAACACTTATGAGCTAAAGTATTTTGGGAGTAGTATTGAGCACCGAATTGGGGACGCAAGTTCATATTAACTCAACTTTCCATAAGAACCATGTAGCCAACATGGGATCTAACGGGTCATTCTTTTTAGATGATCACGTAAGTTAAGCTAGTAGATCCACTAAGTTAAGTAAGGTCCTATATCACGGCAAGGTATAGGATGGTCCTTGGGCAACGTGAGGTAAAACATTGTATAATCACTAGGGCTCATAGTAGTGGTTTTCAGTTAAAGAATCTCCCACTAAAATTATATGACTTTTATATAAGTAAAGTTGAGTTTGTTATCATTTTATCCATAACGAACTAAGTTGTGTACACTATTTTACAAGCTTTACATATTGCATGTGTCTTATTGCTTTATATTTGGTTCGGTTATTCATGAGTTGAACAAAGCCAAGGTAAGTGTTCCTTTGTACTCCTTTCAAGCTTAAGTTGTTGTTTAGTTTTCCAGCTCATATACTCGTACATTCAATGTACTGATGCCAGTTGGCCTGCATCTTATTATGATGCAGACACAGGTAACCAGGATCAGCATCCAGCACGCCGTTGATCCAGCTGAGCACTCCAGAGTCAGTGGTGAGCCTCTTTGCATTTCGGAGGATTCTGTTTTGTCGTTTTCCTAGTTTTGCTTAACTAGGATATTGCGGGGTCTGTCCCAACATCCAACCTAGTGTTATAGAGTCTTCATAGATAGTCATACAGTAAGTATTGAGTCTCTTATCTATGTATATATATAAATATTCTATTTTGAAACACGAGTTGCCTTTTGGTCAGATTTTAGCATATAGGTTGTTTTATGACCTTTTATTGCATGGAGTTATTCTGTTGAGTTAAGTTTTCCGCTGATTTAAGTAAGTCTGGCCAAGGGTTCACTTAGGGCCAGCAATGGTCTTCGAGTCCCACTCTCGCCCAGGGTGTAGGCTCGATGGGTGACATGAACAATTATTGATAACTATTTCAATTAGCATGTAATAATTGATAAATGTTTTATTGAATGAAGCATCCATCATCGTGATTGAATTAGGTAGAATATATTTCCTTAAATGATCCTTACCGATAGATTGCAAATTTATTATTTTCTCTTCTTTGTCTATGCAACAATTTTAAATTTGGAGTTAAGAATGTTATTCTTTAAAATTCTTTAAGGTTAGAATCTTCCCAAACATTTATAGTCATTTATTTTTTCACTCTATTATCTTTACATTAAGGATAATCTCATGTAATTGTGTAAGTACGTATTTATATTAATATATATTAAATATCAAAGACTTGGACTTGGACTAGGACTTGGCGCTTGGGCTTGGATCGGACCTTAAAATAAATATTTTTATAAAGCTTAAATATATACTCTATAAATAACAATGATTTTACAAACAAGAATAGTATATATATCTGTAGTTTGATACAAACTGTATAAAATATGTCAAAAACTAAAGTGACCAAGAGAAAAAATAACACAAGATAGAGATAATGATAGTTTATGTACACTCAATACTAATATTGTGATCATCATTTTTGAGAAATCTTTCCACAATATCTAGGCATGGTTGCAAAACAGTATTCCTCCATGCTTCGTCAACAACTTCTTTTCTATCTTCTTTGAAAATGTCAGTAGCAATAATATGATGCACCGACCACATTTTCTCATTTATTAATCGTTGAATCTTGTCAAGTTGGTTACAAATTAATATACGAGTATTACGCTTGATACTTGAAATTGAAGCTTGAAGAATCATCTTCTTTGATTCATCATCTCCGTGTATATTTTTTTCTTCCCTTGAATATTTGGTCATTTCAGGGACACCAATGGACCGTCGGATTCCTTTGGTGTAATCTGCATTTGGAATGAAAATTTACCACACCTCATCCACCAACCCTGCATGCAACATAAATTTAAGAATAGTTTTATTTAGGTGAACATATATTTTAAAACTGAAAGTATTATTAAGAAAACTATATAAGAAAAGTTTTAGTTAGAGTCATTATTATATTTTGATTCATATATAAAATAACTACAAAAACTACCTGCATTGACCATTTCATCAACCCTCGTGTCAACTCTACGGTTCAAGACTGATTGCTCTACATCAATCCAAATAAAGCAATTGTCATACTTATGTTTGAACATAAATACAAGGTCTTCCACAAGTTTTTCAATAAACGAATTTGACCCTCCAACAATAATTGGAACACATTGAGTATTCAAAAAAATTTCTATGTAGTCAATGGACTTCAGACAGAAATCTTCGGCCGTGAAGTTTGAATCTGGCTCAGTATCACCTAAACAATTGTGAAACAAAATAATTTTCAATTAATATTCATATTAAAATAAAGGAATCACAAAAAAATGTCTTTTTCAAATATGTATACCTAGCAAATAGTTATGTACACCTTGTTTCTCAGCGTGTGTGATCTTGTTGGTCACGATTTCAAGTCCCTTATACACCTGCATTTTGTCCGAGTTGATTATTTCTCCTCGAAAATGGGTGGCAAGGTCAACAGAGAGACGAGATTTTCCCGTTCTTGTTGCTCCTGTTATGAACACCACTTTCTTCTTGTTGAACTTGTTGTTGTTGATGATGGAAGTATTCATTTTAGCTACACAAAAAATAAAATTATAATAATAATTAGTTTGAAATAGTAAATAATCTCATTAAAACCACTCATGCATACACTCATACATTAAAAAATCTTATAAATATAAGGTTAATAAGTAGAAACCTTGCTTGAGATGTAATAAACTATGTAAAATAATATATTTTTCTTGATGGTGGTTATGAAAGAGATTCCATTGACCATTTATAGTAAAATGCATTTGTGGACTTATTAATTATCATGCCATATTCAGAAATACTGATATCTTTTAGGATAAGATCAATGACCTTTGAAAAATGTATAGATATGTCAACTTGAATTTTGGTAATGACAAGTAAATAATTTTAGGATAAACTTAACAAATGTACATTGTTTGGAGATCGCATATAACTGGGCAATTATAGTAAAAATGTGATTATGAACTGTAATGACCCGGACCCGAAAAGTTATTTTTTTGATAATTTTGAATAGTCATTTAACTATAGATAATTAATTTACTGGTAATTTGGTTATTGTTAATAATAGTGGGCCAAGTTTGAAATAATAAAATAGGTTAGTAGGAATTATTAGTTTTAATACATATTTAATTTAGAAAAGAAAATCAAGAGGAGCAGAAAGAAAACTAACCTGCGGCGGCGTGCGTTGAGCAAAGAAGGAGAGTGCAGGTGTACTCAATTCTGTGGATGAAGATTTTTTCTTTTTAATTGCATAGGAAATCAATATATAGTTATTATATTATTAAGTTGCAATTCTTTCAATTGAATTATTATTATAAGTGGGTATGGAATGAATTGGATCTTCTGTAATATTGTTGGTTTTTAAATTGATGGGCAAGTATTTATGGGTTACTGTTGACAAATTTTAATGGAAGTAACCAATAGTTATTATTATTATATTAGTATAATGGTTGTATTAGATTGAAGGGGGCAGTGGTGAATTCTTGGCGGCTTAGAAATTAGGGGACAAGAAACGGTTCTAATATTATTGTTATTATTATTATTACTCCTTTCTGTTTGTTATCATTATTTTATTATTAATATTATTATAGTTGATTGTAATAGAAAAAGAAAAACAAGAAAGTGGGTTTGGATCAAGAAGAAGTGGAAATTGGAATACTGTACACCGTTATTGAAATTGGAGAAATAAGGGTCTAAGATTTAGTTGACAATGATAATAATCCTAAAGAAGGTTAGGAGGATGAATGTGATTATTAATTAAAATATAATTTCATTATTAGAGGTTGTCGAGTTTTTTGTTCTTGTATCGATTTTCCAGTTGGATTTTTCGTGGTTGTCACATTATGGCTCCTATCTTAACCTATTGATACATGTAAGTAAATTTATATGAATGTTATTAGGGTTGTAGTGTTTGGAAAAATTATGACTTAACCCTAGGCTTGAATTTGAGAAATATGAGAGTTGACATGTTAATGGACATCGAGCTTAAGAACTTGATTATAAACTTGGGTGAATTTTTGGGTCAAAGCTAAACACATAGTAATATGATTGTTGTTAGTTTTGGAATCTTGTTGTGGTCATTTATTTGAATAGATTGCTTGAGTTGGAAGTTCAACGAAAGGGGAAGATTCAAGTTCTAGAGTGAATTTTTGATTGATTAAGGCAAGTGGATTTCTAAACCCTTGATAAGTGTATGGAATTAGTGTATTTTCTTGTAATATGTGTTTGGGGATAATGAGACTTGCTGATGGGTTGACTTGTCCACATTGATTAATTCTAATGATGAAAACGGTATAATAAAAGGCAATGTGATTAATTGTTTATTTGTGATTGTGTTCTTTATTAAACCCGTATACTTGTGATAGTTGAGGTGATTACATTTCATAATGATATTTGATTGAGATTATCATTCCCTTTATTTGAAATTATATTGTGCACACGCATTGACATGAGATTGAGTATAAGTTGGGCACGTGGAGATCGTCCGCGCTGGGGATGGTGAGATGTTAAGATTATAATTTGGGCACGTGGAGATCGTCTGTGTAGAATTTTTTTGATTTATGATAGTGCGTTAAGATCGTCCACACAGACACATAGAGATCATCTGTGTCGGTATATGGACCTTGCGAGTCCCCCATGGGTCATTAACTCTCGATGTATTTCCGAGGAGTATCATGTATATACGGTTGAGAGAGTATTTGGTATTCTGAGGCATATCATTTCATGGTGTCATATTGCATTGCATCCCATGACATCCTTCATTCTTTATGATTTTATGTTTTATAGGTGATTGGAAAATACTTTATATTTGATTATCTCTATTTGATGAACTTGATCTTGTATGTTGCTGATATTTGTGACTGCCTTTTGTGAAAGTTGTGATTGATGAATATTGAGTTTGTTATTGAGGATATGTAATTTGTTAAAGTGATTGATGTTGAGCTGGGTGCTATGTAAGTTATGAACTGTTAGGTTGGGCTAGTTTATGCAGGTTGTAGTTTTGGAGGTTCGGTTGGTGTGTAAGGAGTACCTGTATTCTATTCCCTTAGCTTGTGTTTAGAAGTTTACTTGTTGAGTATCGTGTGGTTTGGTACTCACCCCTTGCTACTACAATTTTTTTAGGTTACTATCCCAGACTTTTGTGATATTTTCTCTTCTACTTGTCTAAGGCTTCTTGTGGAGGTTTGTGAGGTAGTTGCTTTTCATTTCAACGGACCTTCTTTCCCCTTAATTATGACCTTGTTCTATTCTAGAAACAATGTCATTGAACTTGCATTTTCCTTCAATTTTGTTATAACACATTAGAGGCTTGTACACGTGACAACCAGATTGTTGGGGTATTGTTGAAATTTCCGCATTTTATTGTAAGGTTGAGTTTTAGGCTGACTTGTCTTGGTGGGATAAGACAAGTGCCATCACGTCTATTTTTGGATCGTGAAAACATGGTATCAGATCCCCAGGTTCATAGGTCTCACGTGTGTACAATCCGAGTCTAAGTAGAGTCTCAAGGATCGGCACAGAGACGTCTGTACTTATCTTCGAGAGACTATAGTGACTTTTAAGAAAAATCTTCACTTTTTGAATCTCTATCGTGCATCCTTTGTCTGTTCTAACTCTTATTGCTTCATTCCATCATCTCTCACTTATAGTGATGAGTCGTTTCTGGTTCCTTAAGTTAGAAATTGGTGTATTGTGTATGGCCTGAAGGTTAGACCTGATATTAAGGTAAAAGTGAGAGACTTATTGAAAGGATGTGTGATCAGATTTAGAATGTTCAGTTATTTAGGGAAATTACGTAAGGTTATAGTTCGATGATACATTTTGTCATGCCCCGAGCCTACACCATGGACGTTGCCGACACTCAGACACCATCGCTAGCCCGCAAGTAGACCATTGGCCTAGCATACTTAACTCAGCGGAAGACTTAACTCAACAGAATAAACTCAATGCATTAGTTTAAATGATAACATCTTCAGCCAAACTGGTAACTTATGTCTCAAAACAAAGTATTTGCAAATGCATAGATGAGAGACTTAATATTAATTGTCTAACTGTCTATGAAGCCTCTATGATACTGAAATGGATGTTGGGACAAACCCCACAACATCCTAACAAAGAAAAACTAGGAAAGCGAAATAACAGAGTACTCCGGAATGTAAGAAGGCTCACCACTGACTCTAGAGTGCTCAACTGGATCAACAACGTACTGGATGCTGATCCTGGTTACTTGTGTCTGCATCATAATAAGAAGCAGGCCAACTGGCATAAGTACATTGAATGTATGAGTATGCGAGTTGGAAAGTTAAACAACAACTTAAGCTTGAAAGGAGTACAAAGGAACACTTACCTTGGCTCTGTTTAACTCATGAACAAATGAACTCAATATAAAGCAATAAGACACATGCAATATATATAAAGCTTGTAAAATAATGTAAACAACTTAGTTCGTTAAAGATAAAGCAATAACAAACTCAACTTTACTTAAATATAAAAGTAATATAACTTTTGTGGGAGATTCTCTAACCGACACCTACCACTATGAGCCTAAGTGGTGATACAACATCTTTCCCACACTGTCAGAACTGTCATATACTTTGCCGGCTTATAAAACACTTAACTTAGTGGATCCACTAGTCTATGCTAAAAGCTTCTTAAGGAGTCATCTAAAAAGTATGATTCTTTACTATCCATGATGGCTACACGGTTTATGGGGACTTAAGTTAATATGAACTCGCATCCCCATATCGGTGCTCAATTGTACTCCTAAAATATACTTAGCTCATATGTTTGTAAAAACAAAACTCTTTCTTTGAATTGAGATAATTACTCAAAACTTAGCTTAAAAGCTCTCTTGGAATCAATGTTCCCTTTACTGAAAACTAGCCGAACGACTCTTTTGGAAATCATAGTTCCTTTCTTGCTCAAATGTGAAAACATTTATAAACTTCTTTGGGAATACTTAGTTCCCTAATAAGTTTTGAGAAATGAACTCAACTCTTTACTCTTTACTTTACTTGAAACTTGAGCCTTAAAACGAAGTTTAAACGCTTAATATAGACTCTTGAAAACTTTAAGAAACTTTACTTTGACTTGCTTCTTAACTTCTAGACTTTAACTCTTTACTTCTTTGACTTTGATGTTATCTTTCCTTGAATTGGATTATGAATTCAAGGATCATGATCTCATGTTTATGGATGATTTCATGGTGTTTATATGTACCTTAGAGTGTTGGAATCAACTAGAAAACATAGGTGCATTGCTAAAGGACAAGTACGAAAGGATGGGGAAGAATGGGGTGCACTGGCGTCCTTGGCGCTCTGAGAGACGTGGGGTGCCAGGCCCCAAACTTCAGAGAAGTCTATGGAGCACTCTAGCTGGTGCAGCACCCCAAGGCCAAAACATCAAAGGCTGCTTTGGGGCGCGCTGGCTAGCGCGGCATCCCAATCCCGTTACCCAGATGTGCTCGATTTTCTTCTCCGTTTTTCATTTCTAAGCCCTCCAATCTTCCCTAGTTCATTCCCCAAACACTTAGGATCAATTGTACCCTCAATACACAACCAATATAACTCCAAAAAAAGCCTGGAAACATGAACCAAATCAACAAGAAACTTCAATAACACAACCAATCAAGAACTTAACGATGTCCTTCAAGAAATTCACTTTTTCACATGTAAACAACCCAAAATTGCTGAATTGAAACAAGTTGGTGTGTGGGTGAACTAACCCATCATTAAAAGATCTCACATACCTAAATAGGGATCACCCCAGAGGAATTCCAATTCAAACGCTTGACGTTTTTGGCGAAATCTTGGCTTTTTTCCCTTTCTTTCTTCTTTTCTATTTTCTCCAAGCCCTAAGCGTATTTCTCAATTCTCCAAACTTACTAAGTCATTTTTTTTACCCCAAAAAATCCCTAAAAATGAATTAGGAAATTAATTAGAGAAAAGACTACTTTGCCCTTCCCTAAATCCGGATTGAGACTTTCCTCAATCCAACAACCCAACTTCCTAAAGGCATATCTCACTCATACGATGTCAAAATACTGCAATCTCGGTGGCGTTGGAAAGATCTCTCCAATATTTTTATATTTTAAACTCTTTATAGTCGTTTCTAGGTGCGAGATGTTACAATATCTCCCTCTTGGGAATATTCATCCTCGAATGAGCTTTATTTCACTAGACTAAGAGTGGTAACATCTAATTCAAACACCCAACAAGTAAATGCAACAATCAACATGCTCATTCATAATTCAAAGAGTACTAAGAAGAGAATTAGTACCTTCAATTGCATTTTCTCCAAATTTAAAGAGATGGGGTTATCTTCTTTTCATGTCCTCCTCAGCTTCCTAAGTAGCTTCTTCAACAAATTGGTTCCTCCAAAGGATTTTGACTGATGCAACTTCTTTTGTTCTGAACTTGCGAACTTAGTGATCTAAAATTTGAACTGGAATCACCTCATAAGATAGATTTTCTTTAATCCCCACATTTTCAGTTTGTACTATTAATGAAGGATCTCCCATGCACTTCTTCAACATAGAGATGTGAAATACCGGATGAACCGCCGCTAATTCCTATGGTAGTTCCAACTTGTAAGCTACTCTGCCAATCCTATTCACTATGTGATAAGGTCCAATATATTGGGGACTAAGCTTTCCCTTCTTACCAAACCTCATAAAACCCTTCATGGGTGACACTTTCAAATATACCAAATCATCTACTTCAAACTCTAACGCCCTTCTCCTAACATTAGTGTAGGATTTCTAACGACTCTGTGTTGTTTTCAATCTCTCCTGAATTACTTTCACTTTCTCCATAGCTTGATAAACTAAATATGGTCCTATCAACCCAGCTTCACCAACTTCAAACCATCTAATAGGAGATCTGTATCTTCTCCCATAAAGATCTTCATATAGAGCCCTTTCGATGCTAGAGTGAAAACTATTGTTGTAAGCAAACTCGATGAGAGGTAGGCGATCATCCCAATTTCCCTTGAAATCAATCACACAAGCCCTCAACATGTCTTCTAAGGTCTGAATAGTGCGCTCTGTTTTCCCATCTGTCTGAGGATGAAATGCAGTACTTAAATTCACCTTCGAACCCAAACCTTTCTGGAAAGTTTTCCAGAATTGTGCAGTAAATGTGCACCTCTATCTTAAATAAAGGAGACCGAAACTCCATGGAGTCATACCACTTCTTGAATAAATAGCTTAGCATAATCTTCTGCCAAATGGGTAGTCTTTACCGGCAAAAAGTGGGCTGATTTTGTCATTCTGTCGACAATCACCCAAATAGAATCATGCTGTCTGTGAGACCTTGGAAAACTTGTGATAAAATCCATATTAATCATCTCCCACTTCCATTCTAGAAGTTCTATATTCTGCGCCAAACCACTAGGCCTTTGGTATTCGACTTTCACTTGCTGGTAATTTGGACACTTAGCAACAAACTCTGCAATGTCCTTCTTCATACCATTCCACTAATACACTTCTCTCAAATCGTGATACATCTTTGTGGAACCTGGATAAATGGAATATCTGGAGCTATGAGCTTCCTTCATGATCCTTCCTGGGATTTCATCCACCATTGGTACACATAATATACTTTGATATCTCAATACACCATCTCCCCCTTGTTCATAAGCTAATACTCTTTGCTTATGAACATTTGCCTTTAAGTCTAGCAAAATGGGATCTTGGTCTTGCTTTTGTTTCACTTTTGACACTAGTGATGATTCAGCCCCCTTCGTCACCACTATTCCTCCTTCTGTGAAATCCATAAGGCTAACTCCCAGGTATGGAAGTCTGTGCACATCTTTGGCTAACTCCCTATTTTCTTCCTCAAAATAGGTGGTACTACCCATAGATAACCTGCTTAAAGTATAAGCAACCACATTAGCCTTACCTGGGTGGTAAAGAATACTCATATCATAATCCTTGAGTAATTCCAACCACCTCATATATTTGAGATTGTGCTTTTTCTGAATGAATACATATTGCAGGATCTTGTGATCAGTGAACATATCAACATGAACACCATACAAGTAGTGTCGCCAAATTTTCAAGGCGAAAACTACAGTAGCCAACTCTAAGTCATGTGTTGGCTAATTCTTCTCATGAACCTTCAACTATCTAGAGGCATAAGCTATCAACTTGCCATTCTCCATTAACACACAATCCAAACCAACTCTAGATGCATCACAATACACCACAAAAACATGAGTATCCTCTAGTAAGGTCAAAACTGGGGCACTAGTCAACCTCTTCTTCAATTCCTGAAAGTTTTTTTCACAAGCTTCATACCATTGAAATTTCACTGTCTTCTGGGTCAACTTGGTCAAAGGAAACGAAATAGATGAGAAACCCTCTACAAAACTTCTATAATAGCACGTTAAACCTAAGAAACTCTTAATATCAGTTGAAGATGTGGGTCTAGGCCAATTCTGCACTACCTCAATTTTCTGAGTATCAACTCTAATACTATCACCGAAAATAATATGGCCCAAGAATGCCACACACAAGCCAAGACTCACACTTAGAGAACTTGGCATACAACTCCTTATCTTTCAAGGTCTGAAGAACTATTTTGAGATGACTAGCATGATCTTCTTCATTTCTTGAATAGATTAGTATGTCATCAATGAAGACGATGACAAATATATCTAAATAAGGTTTGAAGACTCTGTTTCATAATATCTATGAACGCTGCTAGTGCATTGGTCAAACCAAAGGACATGACCAAGAATTCATAATGACCACATCTGGTCCTAAATGTTGTCTTTGGAATGTCGCATTCCCTAACCTTTAACTAATGGTAGCTTGATATGAGGTCAATTTTCAAAAAACATGTGGCACCCTGAAGTTGATCAAATAAATCATCTATCCTTAGAAGAGGATACTTTTTCTTTATGGTAACCTTATTTAATTGACGGTAATCTATACATATCTTAAGGGAACCAACTTTCTTTCTCATAAACAAGATCGGAGCGACCCAAGGTGAGACACTTGGTTGAATGAAACCCTTATCTAGGAGATCTTTCAACTGCTCTTTCAACTCTACTGGTGCCATTCTGTATAGCGGAATAAAGATAGGATGAGCATCTGGAATGATGTCTATACCAAAGTCTATTTCTCTCTCTGGAAGGACTCCGGGTAGATCATCAGGAAAGACTTCTGGAAACTCGCTTACTGTAGGAACTGACTGAATGGAAGGTACCTCAACACTTGAGTCATTAACTCGGACTACGTGATAGATACGACCCTTTGAAACTAACTTTCTCACCTTAAGGTACGAAATGAAATGACCCTTAGTCACAACTGAACAACTACTCCACTCTATGACTGGCTCATTAGGAATTTGAAAATTGACCACTCGAGTTCTACAATCTACTGAGGCATAACAGGCATGAAGCCAATCTATACCTAGAATGACATCAAAATCTACCATGTCTAGTTCAATTAAGTCAGCCATGGTGTCTTTGTGGTTGATGGAAATAACACAATCACGATAAACTTGCTCAGCTAGAATAGACTCCCCAACATGTGTAGAAACACAGAAACATTGACAAAGTTTCTCAGGGATAACATCAAACTTATTTGCAACATAAGGGGTCACAAAATATAAACTTGATCCTAGGTCTAACAAAGCATAAACATCGAAAGTAAAGCCTTTGACCATACCAGTGACAACATCTAGAGAGTTCTCGTGCTCTTAGCGACTGGTGATTGCATAAAGGCGGTTTGCACCTCCGCTAGTACTAGAAGTAGCTCCTCTAGGTGCAGCCCTGTCTGGTGGAGCAACTGATGAAGACTAGGCTCTATTACCTGGATTTCCACTACCTTGCTTTTTCTTGGGACACTCTTTCAAGAAGTGTCCCTCTTGTCCACACTTGAAACAACCTGTCAAGCCATCATGACACTTACCTGGGTGGGTTCTCCCACACTTATCACATGCAGGACCCCAACTACCTCCTTGATCCACACTATCCTAGGACTGCGCTGGTTTAGATCTGAAGTTTTGCGAATTCTGACCATAATATTCGCCTTTGTTTCGAGGTGCAGGTGCACTAGTAGATGATGAAGCATGCACCTTTTGCTTATGCTAACAGGATGAATGATTCACATTGCCTTTCTACTGCCCAAACTCATTCCCTGTCTTCGCTTTCTTACTTTTAAACTCTTCCCTATCTCTCAGATTCTCATCTTCAACCTGCTGCACATAAACCATCAACCTTGATATGTCCATGTCACCTGTCAGCCTCATTTTGCCTTGGTCCTCTTGGTTGCCCAACCTGGTTAGCCACAGCTTGGCTCAGGATCTGGATAGCCTCGCGGAATTCAACATTAGTGACCTCGCCTTAAGGTTACACGTTTGGTGCATTAGGTACCCCTTGTTGTTGTAGTTCAACATTTCTCCTAGCTGGACGACCTCGTGCTGCTCTTTGTGGAAGCATTGTTATCTGTAACACGCACAAACATGAATTAGAGGGAAACTTTTAGAGATAAACTCTAATGCACGAGATGGATATGAAGGAAGTAAAGAATTTCCTAAATGTTGTAGCCTCCTAATTATAGATGTGACACGCTTCACATCTATAAATAGGAATCTACAGACACGGCTTCATAAACTCCCTAGGACTCTTGAACTCAGTTCTCTGATAACAAATTTGTCACTCCCCGAGCCTACACCCTGGACATGGCCGGCACTCGGAGACTATCGCTGGCCCGCAAACGGACCCTTGTCCTGGCTTACTTAACTCAACGGAGGACTTAACTCAACATAATAAACTCAATGCAATAGTTTAAATGATAACATCTTATCCAAAATGGTAACTTATGTCTCAAAACAAAGTATCTGCAAATACATAGATGAGAGACCCAATACTAACTGTCTATGAAGCCTATATAACAATGAGATGGATGTTGGGACAGACACTACAAAATCCTAATAAAGTAAAACTAGGAAAGTAAAATAACAGAGTCCTCTAGAATGCAAGAAGGGTCACCACTGACTCTAGAGTGCTCAACTGGATCAACGGCATGCTGGATGCTGATCCTGGTTACATGTGTCTGCATCATAATAAGATGCAGGCCAACTGACATAAGTACATTGAATGTACGAGTATGATAGTTGGAAAGCTAAACAACAACTTAAGCTTGAAAGGAGTACAAAGGAACACTTATCTTGACTATGTTTAACTTATGAACAACTGAACTCAATAAAAAGCAATCAGACACATGCAATATATATAAAACTTGTAAAACAGAGTAAACAACTTAGTTTGTTAAAGATAAAGCAATAACAAACTCAAATTTACTTAAATATAAAAGTAATACAACTTTTGTAGGAAATTCTCTAACCCACAACCACCACTATGAGCCTATGTGCTGATACAACATCTTGCCCACGCTGCCAGAACTGTCATATACTTTGTCGTCATATAGAATGCTTAACTTAGTGGATCCACTAGTCTATGCTAAAAGCATCTTAAGGAGTCATCTAAAAAGTATGATCCTTTACTACCAATGATGGCTACATGGTTTATGGAGACTTTAGTTAATATGAACTCGCATCCCCATATCGGTGCTCAATACTACTCCCAAAATATACTTAGCTCATATGTTTGTAAAAACAAAACTCTTTCTTTGAATTGAGATAATTACTCAAAACTTAGCTTAAAAGCTCTCTTGGAATCGATGTTCCCTTTACTGAAAACCAGCCCAACAGCTCTTTCGGAAATCATAGTTCCTTTCTTGCTCAAATGTGAAAACATTTATAAACTTCTTTGGGAATACTTAGTTCCCTAATAACTTTTAAGAAATGACCTCAACTCTTTACTCTTTACTTTACTTGAAAATTGTGCTTTAAAACGAAGTTTAAACGTTTAATAAAGACTTTTGAAAACTATAAGAAACTTTACTTTGACATGCTTCTTAACTTCTAGACTTTAACTCTTAACTTCTTTGACTTTGTTTTTAACTTTCCTTGAATTGGATTATGGATTCAAGGATCATAATCTCATGTTTATGGATGATTTCATGGTGTTTAGATATACTTTAGAGTGTTCGAATCAACTAGAAAACATAGGTACATTGCTAAGGGAGAAGTTCAAAAGGATGGGGAAAAATGGGGTGCACTAGCGTCCTTGGCGCTCTGAGAGGTGTGAGGCGCCAGGCCCCAAACTTTAGAGAAGTCTATGGGGAGCGCTGTCTACCGCGGCGCGCCATGGCCAAAACTTCAAAGGCTGCTTTGGGACGGGCTGGCTGGTGCGGCGCCCCAACCCTGTTACCCAGGGGTGTTCTCAGTTTTTCTTCTCTATTTTTCATCTCTAAACCCACCAATCTTCCCTAGTTCATTCCCCAAACACTTAGGCTCAATTGTACCCTCAATTCACAACAAATATAACTCGAAAACAGCCCAAAAACATGAACCAAATCAACAAGAAACTTCAACAACACACCAATCAAGAACTTAATGATGTTCTTCAAGAACTTCACTTTTTAACATGTAAATAACCCAAAATCGCTGAATTAAAACAAGTTGGTGTGTGGGTGAACTAACTCATCACTAAAAGATCTCACATACCTTAATAGGGATCACCCCCGACGAATTTCACTTTAAACGCCTGACATTCTTAGCGAAATCTTGGCTTTTTTCCCTTTCTTTCTTCTTTTCTCTTTTCTCCAAGCCCTAAGCGTACTTCTCAATTCTTCAAACTGACTAAGTAATTTTTTTTACCCCAAAAAATCCCTAAAAATGAATTAGGAAATAAATAGAGAAAAGACTACTTTGCCCTTCCCTAAATCCGGATTGAGACTTTCCTCAATCCAACAACCCAACAACCCAACTTCCAAAAGGCATATCTCACTCATACGATGTCGAAATTGTGCAATCTCGGCGGCGTTGGAAGGATCTCTCCAAGGGCTTTCCAACCATATCAAGATATTCTCCTAAATCCGCTTGAGCTAGGAGTTATGGCCGTTTGAAAATGACCAAAACTCACTTTCTTAACTTAGAGAAAATTTTCAGATTTTCTTATTCTTTCCAAAAATCAATTTTTCATATTTTAAACTCTTTGTAGTCGTTTCTAGGTGCGAGATGTTACAATATCTCCCCCTTGGGAACATTCATCCTTGAATGAGCTTTATTTCACTAGGCTAAGGGTGGTAACATCTAATTCAAACACCCAACAAGTAAATGCAACAATCAACATGCTAATTCGTAATTCAAAGAGTACTAAGAAGAGAATAGTACCTTCAACTGCATTCTCTCCAAATTCAAAAAGATGGGGATAACTTCTTTTCATGTCCTCCTCAGCTTCCCAAGTATCTTCTTCAACAAATTGGTTCCTCCAAAGGACTTTGATTGAGGCAACTTCTTTTGTTCTAAACTTGCGAACTTGGCGATCTAAAATCTGAACTGGAATCTCCTCATAAGATAAATTTTCTTTAATCCCCACATTTTCAGTTTGTACTATCAATGAAGGATATTCCATGCACTTCTTCAACATAGAGATGTGAAATACCGGATGAACCGCCGCTAATTCCTGTGGTAGTTCCAACTCGTAAGCTACACTACCAATCCTTTTCGCTATGCAAAAAGGTCCAATATATCGGGGACTAAGCTTTCCCTTCTTACCAAACCTCATAACACCATTCATGGGTGAAGTTTCAAATATACCCAATCATCTACTTCGAACTCTGACGCCCTTCTCCTAACACTAGTGTAGGATTTCTGGCGACTCTGTGTTGTTTTAAATCTCTCTTGAATTACTTTCGCTTTCTCCATAGCTTGATGAACTAAATCTGGTCCTATCAACCTTGCTTCACCAACTTCAAACCATCCAATATGAGATCTGAATCTTTGTCACGCCTCGAGCCTACGCCCTGGGCGGGACTGGCACTCGAAGACCATTACTGGTCCGAAGCGAACCCTTGGCCTAACTACTTAACTCAACGGAACAACTCAATGCAATAAAAGATCATAAAGCAACTTAAATGATAAAATCTGGCCTAAAATTACATCGGAAACATGTACCAAATCAACAAAAAACTTCAACACAACCACAAGAATTCAACAAAACACAACCAATTTTTTTCTCTTTTCTCGGAATTGAAACAAGTTTGGCGTGTGGGGGACTAAACCAACCCCACACTATGTGATCTCACATACCTTAGTAGGGATCACCCCCGACGAAATCCATGACGATCTTGACGAACCTTGCTTCTTCTTCTCTTTTCTCCTATTCTCTCCTCTTCTCTCAAAACCCTAACTCTCACTTTTTAAAAGGGAAAAATGATACAAAATGAGCTTAGACCCTTAATATAACCAAAATAAATGGTTAGGGAAAAGAGCAAACTACCCTTAAAAATTCGGATTGAACTTCCCTTATCCCAACAGCCCAACTTCCAAAGGACATAACTCACTCATATGAACTCGAAATTGCGTGAACTCGGCGGCATTGCAAAGATCATTCCAAGAGCTTTCCAAACATAACTAGAAATACACCTAACTCATCCTGAGGTAGGAGTGATGACCGTTTGAAGTTGACCAAAACTCACTTTTTTTCATACTTAACTAAATTTCCAGATTTGCATTCTTTCCAAAAAAAAAAAAGACTATTTCCAATTATAAGCTTCTTCATAGTTAATTCGAATTGCAAGATATCACAATATCTTCCCCTTGGGAACACTTGTCCTCGAATGAGATTACTTTTACTAGGCTAAGGGTGTAACCTCAAACTCAAACACCCAATAAGTAAAATGCAAACAACAACAACATGCTCACTATAATTTAAAGAGCACTAAAAAGGAAATTAGTACCTTGATCTGCATTTCCTTCGGATTCAAAGAGATGTGGATAGCTCTTCTTCATTTTCTCTTCAGCTTCCCAAGTAGCTTCCTTAACAAATTGGTTCCTCCAAAGGACCTTGACTGATGCTACATCTTTTGTTCTCAACCTGCGAACTTGGCGATCTAAAATCTGAACAGAAATTTCCTCATAAGATAAGCTATCCTTGTTCCTAATATTTTCAGTTGGTAGGATCAATGAAGGATCACCCATGCACTTCTTCAACATGGAGATGTGAAATACAGGATGAACCGTTGCTAACTCCTGTGGTAGCTCCAACTCATAAGCAACATTGCCAATCCTCTTGGCTATGCGGTAAGGTCCAATATACCGAAGACTAAGTTTCCCCTTCTTACCAAACCTCATAACCCCCTTCATGGGTGAAACTTTCAAATATACCGAATCATCTACTTCGAACTATAACGCCCTTCTCCTAACATTAGTGTAAGATTTTTGACGACTCTGTGCCGTTTTCAACCTTTTTTGAATCACTTTCACCTCCTCCATAGCTTGGTGAACTAAATCTGGTCCTATCAACCATGCTTCACCAACTTCAAACAATCCAATAGGAGATCTACATCTTCTCCCATAAAGAGCTTCATATGGAGCCATTTAAATGCTAGAGTGATAACTGTTGTTGTAGGCAAACTCAATGAGAGGTAGGTGATCATCCCAATTACCTTTGAAATCAATCACACAAGCCCTCAACATATCTTCTAAAGTTTGAATAATGATCTCTGCTTGCCCATTAGTCTGAGGATGAAACGCAGTACTTAAGTTCACTTTTGAACCCAAGCCTTTCTGAAAAGATTTTCAGAACTGTGTAATAAATTGTGCACCTCTATCTAAAATAATGGAGATTGGGACTCCATGAAGTCTCACCACCTCTTGAATATATAACTTGGCATAATCTTCTGCCGAATGGATAGTCTTTACTGGCAGAAAATGGGTTGATTTTGTCATTCTTTCGACAATTATCCAAATAGAATAATGTTGTATGTGAGACCTTGGCAATCCTGTGATGAAATCCATTTTGATCATCTCCCACTTCCATTCCGGAAGTTCTATCTTCTGAGCCAAACCGCTAGGTCTTTGGTGTTCAACTTTCACTTGCTGGCAGTTTGGACACTTAGCAACAAATTCAGCAATGCCTTTCTTCATGCTATTCCACCAATAAACTTCTCTCAAGTCACGATACATCTTTGTGGAAGCCAGATGAATAGAATATCTGGAGCTATGACCTTCCTCTATAATCTTCTCTTGGAATCCATCCACCATAGGTACACACAATCTACTTTGATATCGCAATACACCATCTCCCCCTTGTTCAAAAGCTAATACTTTTTGCTTTTGAACATTTTCCTTCAACTCAAGCAAAATGGGATCTTGGTCTTGTTTCCCTTTCACTTCTGACACTAATGATGACTCGGCCACGTTTTTCACTGCTATTCCTCCTTCTGTGGAAAAAGCCGTGCTAATATGTGCATATGTTTTGCTCACTCTCTCTTTCCTTGTTCAATATGGGCAGTGCTACCCATAGACAACCTGCTTAAAGAATCAGCAACAACATTATCCTTACATGGGTGGTAAAGAATATTCAAGTCATAATCCTTGAGTAGTTCTAACCACCTCCTCTGTCTGAGATTAAGCTCTTTCTGAGTGAGCACATATTGAAGACTCTTATGATTAGTGAATACATCAACATGCACACCATACAAATAATGACGCCATATCTTCAAAGCGAATACTACAGCAGCCAACTCTAAGTCATGGGTTGGGAAGTTCTTCTCATGAATCATCAACTGTCTGGAGGCATAAGCTATAACCTTGCCATTCTGCATTAAGACACAACCCAAACCAATTCTAGATGCATCACAATACACCACAAAACCTTGAGTACCTTCTGGTAAAGTCAAAACTGGGGCAATAGTCAACCTCTTTTTCAATTCTTGAAAGCTTTTCTCACAAGCTCCAGACCACTGAAATTGCAATGTCTTTTGAGTCAACTTGGTCAAAGAAGATGAAATAGACGTGAACCCCTCTACAAACCTTCTATAATAGCCAGCTAAACCCAAGAAACTCCTAATATCAATTGGAGATGTGGGTCTAGGCCAATTCTGCACTGCCTTAATTTTTTGAGTATCAACTTTAATTCCATCAGCAGATACAATGTGGCCTAGGAATACCACGGACTCAAGCCAAAACTCACACTTAGAGAACTTGGCATACAACTCCTTATCTTTCAAAGTCTGAAGAACTATTCTGAGATGACTAGCATGATATTCTTCATTCCTTGAATAAATTAGTATGTCATCAATGAAGACGATAACAAATATATCTAAAAAAGGTTTGAAGACTCTATTCGTAAGGTCCATGAATGGTGCTGGTGCATTGGTCAAACTAAAGGGCATGACAAAAAACTCATAATGACCATATCTGGTTTTGAAAGCTGTCTTTGGAATATCACATTCCCTTACTCTTAATTGATAATAGCTTGATTTGAGGTCAATTTTCGAAAAATAAATGGCACGCTGAAGCTGATCAAAAAGATCATCAATCCTCGAAAGAAGATACTTATTCTTGATGGTAACCTTGTTCAACTGGCGGTAGTCTATACACATCCTAAGGGAACCATCTTTCTTTCTCACAAATAAAACCGGAGCGTCCCAAGGTGAGACACTTGGTCGAATGAAACCCTTATCTAGGAGATCTTTCAACTGCTCCTTCAACTTTTTCAACTCTGTTGGTGTCATTCTATATGATGGAATAGATATAGGACGAGTACCTGGAATGATGTCTATGCCAAAATCTATTTCTCTCTCAGGAGGAACTCCGGGTAGATCATCAAGAAAAACTTCTGGAAACTCTCTTTCTATAGGAACTAACTGAATGGAAGGTATCTCAACACTAGAGTCATTAACTCGAACTAAGTGATAGATACAACCCTTCAAAACTAACTTTCTCACCTTAAGGTATGAAATGAAATGACCCTTAGGCAGTGCTGAACTACTACTCCACTCCATGACTGGCTCATTTGGAAATTGAAACTTAACCACTCGAGTTCTACAATCTATTGATGCATAACAGGTGTGAAGCCAGTCCATACCTAGAATGACATCGAAAACTACCATGTCTAACTCAACTAAATTATCCATGGTGCTCTTGTGATTGATGAAAACAGGACAATCACGATAGACTCTTTCTGCTAGAATAGACTTCCCAACAGGTGTAGAAACACAAAAGGGTTCACAAAGTCTTTCAGTAAGAGCATCAAACTTATTTGCAACGTAAGGGGTTACAAAAGATAAACTTGCTCCTTGGTCTAGCAAAGCATACACATCAAAAGCAAAGACTTTGATCATACCAGTGACAATATCTCGAGAGTTCTCTTGCTCATGGCGACTGGTGATTGCATAGCAGTTGTTTACTCCTCCGCCAGTACCAGAAGTAGCTCCTCTAGGTGTCTTCCTATCTAGGGGAGCAACTGGTGAAGATTGGGCCCTATTGCCTAGATTTCCATTACCTTGCCTGTTCTTAAGGCACTCCTTCATTAATTGACCCTATTTTCCACACTTAAAACAACATGTCTGGCCATCACGACATTTACCAGGGTAGGTTCTACCACACCTAGCACATCCAGGGGTCAAACTACCTCATTGTGCCACATTACCTGGGGACAGTGCTGATCTAGCCTTGAAGTTCTTTGAATTCTGGCCATTATACTCACCTCTCAGATGCGGGTGCGTGTTCCCTAGCGAGATGATAGAGCAGGTCCCTTTTGCCTTTGTTGAAAGGACAAACAGTTCACATTACTTTTCTGCGCCCCTCGGACTCATTTTCGGTCTTAGCTTTCTTATTTCGAACTCTTCCCCGTCCCTCGCTTCTCTTCCTCAACCTGCTGCACATAAACCATCAACCTTGATATGTCCATGTTCCCGATAAGCATTGCAGCCCAACCTTTCTTACTCGACAGACGAGACAGCCCCGCAACAAATAAGCTCATTCTACTCCTCATGTCCACAATTATCTCCGGAGCATAACGGGATAGTTTTGTGAACTTCAACACATACTCATGAACACTCAAAGACTCCTGCTTAAGTGTGCGGAACTCACATACCCTGGCCTCTTTCAATTCTTGAGGAAAGAAATGCCCCAAGAAAGCTTCCTCAAAATAGGCACAACTCGCAGGTGGTGCATCCTCAGCTCTGCCCCCTTTTCACTGGTCGAACCAAGTTCTAGCAACATCCTTCAATTGATACATAGCTAGTTCAACTCGCTCAGTATTTGCTACATGCATCACGTCAAATACCTTCTTCAGCTCTTCAATGAAGTTCTCTGGATCCTTAGTAGAGCTCAAACCCATGAAACTCGGAGGATTCATCCCCAAGAACTCACGAATCCTTGTAGTGTCAGCTCTTTCATGTCGAGCTCCCCTTTGCTGACCAATCTGGATAGTTACAGCTTGACTCAGTATCCTAATTGCCTCTCTAAACTCAACATTAGTAACTTCCCCTTGAGGTTGCACTTCAGGTGCATAAGGTAACTCTTTCTCCTCAACATTACACCCAGTGGGACGCCCTTTGATAGCTCTTCATGGAGGCATGGTTATATAAAACATGCAAAAGAACGAATCAGAGGGAAACTTTAAGAGATAAACTATAACGCACGAGATGGATATGAAGAAAGTGAAAAATTTCCTATATATTGCAGCCTCCTAATTATAGATGTGCCGTGCTTCACACCGATAACAAGGATTCTACAGACACGTCTTCATAGACTCCCTAGGACCTTTGAACTCTGTGTTCTGATACCAAGTTTGTCACTCCCTGAGCCTACACCCTGGGTGGGAGTGGCACTCGAAGATTATTGATGGCCCTAAGAGAACCCTTGGCCTAACTACTTAACTCAGTGGAACAACTCAATGCAATAAAAGATCATAAAGAAACTTAAATGATAAAATCTGGCCAAAAAGGCAACTCGAAATTACACCCTGAAACATGTACCGAATCAACAAGAAACTTCAACACAACCACAAGAATTCAACAAAACACAACCAATCTCTTTCTCTTTTCTCGGAATTGAAACAAGTTTGGCATGTGGAGGACTAAACCAACCCCACACAATGTGATCTCACATACCTTAGTAGGGATCACCCCTGATGAAATCCACGACGATCTTGACGAACATTGCTTCTTTTTCTGTTTTCTCCTTTTCTCTTAAAACCCTAACTTTGACTTTTTAAAAGGGAAAACTGATGTAAAATCAGATTATACCCTTAATATAACCAAAAGAAATGGTTAGGGAAAAGACTAAACTACCCTTAAAAATTCGGATTGAACTTCCCTTATCCCAACAACCCAACTTCCAATGGGCATAACTCACTCATACGAACTCAAAATCGCGCAAACTTGGTGGCGTTGCAACGATCATTCCAAGAACTTTCCAAACATAACTGGAAATACAACTAACTCCTCCTGATCTAGGAGTTACGACCGTTTGAAGTTGACCAAAACTCACTTTTTTTTCCATACTTAACTAAATTTCCAGAATTCTTTCCAAAAAAAAAGACTATTTCCAATTATAAGCTTCTTCATAATTAATTCAAATTGCAAGATGTCACAATCTTCTCCCATAAAGAGCTTCATATAAAGCCATTTGGACGCTACAGTGAAAACTGTTGTTTTAAGCAAACTCGATGAGAGGTAAGTGATCATCCCGATTTCCCTTGAAATCAATCACACAAGCCCTCAACATGTCTTCTAAGGTTTGAATAGTGCGCTCTGCTTGCCCATCTTTCTGAGGATGAAAGGTAGTACTTAAATTCACCTACGAACCCAAACCTTTTTGGAAAGATTTCCAGAACTGTGCAGTAAATTGTGCACCTCTATTTGAAATAATGGAGACTGGAACTCCATGGAGTCTTACCACTTCTTGAATATATAGCTAAGAATAATCTTCTGCCGAATGGATAGTCTTTACTGATAAAAAGTGGGATGATTTTGTCATTCTATCGACACTCACCCAAATAGAATCATGTTGTCTGTGAGACCTTGGCAAACCTACGATAAAATTCAAATTAATCATCTCCCACTGCCATTCTGGAAGTTCTATATTCTGCGCCAAACCACCGGGCCTTTGGTGCTCGACTTTCACTTGCTGGCAATTTAGACACCTAGCAACAAACTCTACAATGCCCTTCTTCATGCCATTCCACAAATACACTTCTCTCAAATCACGATACATCTTTGTGGAACCTGGATGAATGGAATATCTGGAGCTATAAGCTTCTTCCATGATCCTATCAGGGAGTTCATCCACCATTAGTTCACACAATTTACTTTAATATCTCAATACACCATCTCCCCCTTGTTCATAAGCTAATACTCTTTGCTTATGAACATTTGCCTTTAAGTCTAGCAAAATGGGATCTTGGTCTTGCTTTTCTTTCACTTCTGACACTAGTGATGATTCAACCCCATTCGTCACCACTATTCCTCCTTTTGTGGAATCCCTAAGTCTGACTTCCAGGCATGGAAGTCTGTGCACATCTTTGGCTAACTCCCTCTTTTCTTCCTCAACATGGGTGGTACTAACCATGGATAACCTACTTAAAGTATCATCAACCACATTGGCCTTACCTGGGTGGTAAAGAATACTCATGTCATAATCCTTGAGGAATTCCAACCACCTCCTCTGTCTAAGATTGAGCTCTTTCTGAGTGAATACATATTGCAAGCCCTTGTGATCAGTAAATATATCAACATGAACACCATACAAATAGTGTCGCTAAATCTTCAAGGTGAAAACTACAGCAACCAGCTCTAAGTCATGGGTTGGATAATTCTTCTCGTGAACCTTCAACTTTCTGAAGGCATAAGCTATCAACTTGTCATTCTGCATTAGCACACAACCCAAACCAACTCTGGATGCATCACAATACACCACAAAACCTTGAGTACCCTCTGGTATGGTCAAAACTGGGGCACTAGTCAACCTCTTCTTGAATTTCTGAAAGCTTTTCTCACAAGCTTTAGACCATTGAATTTCACTGTCTTCTGGGTCAACTTGGTCAAAGAAGACGAAATAGATGAGAACCCCTCTACAAACCTTCTATAATAGGCAGCTAAACCCAAGAAACTCCTAATATCAGTTGGAGATGTGGGTCTAGGCCAATTCTGCTCTGCCTTAATTTTCTGAGTATCAACTCTAATACCATCACCGGAAATAATATGGCCCAAGAATGATGTCACTCCCTGAGCCTACACCCTGGGCGTGACTGGCATTCAAAAACCATTCCTGGCCCCAAGTGAACCCTTGTCCTAGCTACTTAACTCAGCGGAACAACTCAATGCAATAAAAGATCATAAAGCAACTTAAATGATAAAATCTGGCCAAAAAGACAACTCGTGTCTCAAAAATAAAAAATATGTAAATACATAGATGAGAGACTCAATACTAACTATCTAACTGTCTATGAAGCCTCTATACACTGAGGTGGATGTTGGGATAGACCCCACAACATCCTAATAAAGCAAAACTAGGAAAACAAAATAACAGAGTCCTCCGAAAAGCAAAGAGGTTCACCACTGACTCTGGAGTGCTCAGCTGAATCAACGGCGTGTTGGATGTTGATCTTGATTACCTGCGTCTACATCATAATAATATGCAGGCCAACTGGCATTAGTACATTGAATGTACGAGTATGCGAGCTGGAAAGCTAAACAACAACTTTAGCTTGAAAGGAGTACACAGGAACACTTACCTTGGCTCTGTTCAACTCAAGAATAACCGAACTCAATAAAAGCAATAAGACACATGCAATATATAAAGCTTGTAAAACAATGTAAACAACTTAGTTCGTTAAAGATAAGGTAATAACAAACTCAACTTTACTTAAATATAAAAGTAATATAACTTTTCTAGGAGGTTCTTTAGACAGCCACCACTATGAGCCCTAGTGATGAAAAAACGTTTTACCTCAGGATGCCCAAGGACCATCCTATACCTTGCCTTGATATAAGACCTTACTTAACTTAAAGGATCCACTGGCTTAACTTACGTGATCATCTTAAAAGTATGACCCATTAAATCCTATGTTGGCTACATGGTTCTTATGGAGAGTTGAGTTAATATGAACTCGCGTCCCCAATTCGGTGCTCAATACTACTCCCAAAATATACTTTAGCTCATATATGTTTTAAACACCTCTTTCTTTAGTTGAGATAATTGCTCAAAGTCTAGCCCACGAGCTCTCTTGGAAAACATCGTTCCTTTCTTACTCAAATGTGAAAACATTTATAAACTTCTTTGGGAATACTTAGTTCCCTAATAACTTTTGAGAAATGAACTCAACTCTATACTTTGGTTGAAACTTGAGCCTTAAAACGAAGTTTAAACGTTCAGTAAAGACTCTTGAAAACTTTAAACAAACTTGGTTTGACTTACTTCTTAACTTCTAGACTTGACTCTAATTTCACTTGACTTTGATCCTAACTTTCCTCAAATTGGATTATGGATTCAAAGTTCATGATCTCATGTTTATGAATGAGTTCATGATGTTTAGATGTACCTTAAAGTGTTGAAATCAACTAGAAAACATAGGTACATTACTAAGGAACACATACAAAAAGGTGGGCAACGAATGGGGAGAACTGGCGTCCCTGGCGCTCTGAGAGGCGTGGGGCGCCAGCCCTCAAACTTCAGAAGACCTAATGGGGCGCACTGGCTGGGGAATCACCCCAAGGGGTAAACTTCAGAACCCCTGCTGGGGCACGCTGGCTGGCGCGATGCCCCACCCCTTTCCCCAGAAAATTCGAACTTTTCTCCTTCATTTCTCCAATTCTAAACCCTCTTCACTTCAAAGGTTTTTTCCCCAAAAACTTAGAATCATTAAAACCCATAAAATACATTAGATTTAACTCAAAATTACACCCAGAAACATGTACCAAATCAACAAGAAACTTCAACACAACCACAAGAATTCAACAAAACACAACCCATCTTTTTCTCTTTTCTCGGAATTGAAACAAGTTTGGCGTGTGGAGGACTAAACCAACCCCACACAATGTGATATTACATACCTTAGTAGGGATCAACCTCGACGAAATCCACAACGATCTTGACGAACCTTGCTTCTTCTTCTCTTTTCTCCTCTTCTCTCCTTTTCTCTCCTTTTCTCTCAAATCCCTAACTCTCACTTTTTAAAAGGAAAAACTGATATAAAATCATCTTATACCCTTAATATAACCAAAATAAATGGTTAGTGAAAAGACCAAACTACCCTTAAAAATTCAGATTGAACTTTCCTTATCCCAATAGCCCAACTTCCAAAGGGAATAACTCAGTCATATGAACTCGAAATCGCGCAAACGCAGCGGCGTTGGAAAGATAATTCCAAGAACTTTCCAAACATAACTGGAAATACACATAACTCATCATTAGCTAGGAGTTATGACCATTTGAAGTTGAACAAAACTCATTTTTTTTTCATACATAACTAAATTTCCATATTTGCATTCTTTCCAAAAAAAAAAAGACTATTTCCAATTATAAGCTACTCCATAGTTAATTCAAATTGCAAGATGTCACAAATGCCACAGACTCAAGCCAAAACTCACACTTAAAGAACTTGGTATACAACTCCTTATCTTTCAAGGTCTGACGAACTATTCTAAGGTGACTAGCATGATCTTCTTCATTCCTTGAATAGATTAGTATGTCATCAATGAAGACGATGACAAACATATCTAAATAAGGTTTGAAGACTCTGTTTCATAATATCCATGAACGCTGCTGGTGCATTGGTCAAACCAAAGGACATGACCAAGAATTCATAATGACCATATCTAGTCCTGAATGTTGTCTTTGGAATGTCGCATTCCCTAACTTTCAACTGATGGTAGCCTGATCTGAGGTCAATTTTCAAAAAATAGGTGGCACCCTGAAGTTGATCAAATAAATCATCTATCCTTGGAAAAGGATACTTATTCTTGATGGTAACCTTATTTAATTGACGGTAATCTATACACATCCTAAGTGAACCAACTTTCTTTCTCACAAACAAGACCGAAGCGATCCAAGGTGAGACACTTGGTCAAATGAAACCCTTATCTAGGAGATCTTTCAACAGCTCTTTCAACTCTGTTGGTGCCATTTTGTATGGTGTATTAGAGATAGGACGAGTATCTGGAATGATTTCAATACCAAAGTCTATTTCTCTCTCAGGAAGGACTCCGAGTATATCATTAGAAAAGACTTCTGGAAACTCTCTTACTATAGGATCTGACTGAATTGGAGGTACCTCAACACTTGAGTCATTAACTCGGACTAAGTGATAGATACAAACCTTTGAAACTAACTTTCTCACCTTAAGGTACGAAATGAAATGACCCTTAGGCACAACTGAACTACTACTCCACTCTATGACTGTCTCATTAGGAATCTGAAACTTGACAACTCGAGTTCTACAATCTAATAAGGCATTACAGGCATGAAGCCAGTCCATACCTAGAATAACATCAAAATCTACCATGTCTAGTTCAATTAAGTAAGCCATGGTGCCTTTGTGATTGATGGAAATAACACAATCAAGATAAACTCGCTCAGCTAGAATAGACTCCATAACAAGTGTAGAAACACAGAAAGGTTCACAAAGTTCCTCAGGGATAACATCAAACTTATTTTCAACATAAGGGGTCATAAAAGATAAAACTGCTCCTGGGTCTAGCAAAGCACAAGCATCGAAAGTAAAGACTTTGATCATACCAGTGACAACATCTGGAGAGTTCTCTTGCTCTTGGCGACTAGTGATTTCATAAAGGTGGTTTACTCCTCCGCCAGTAACATAAGTAGCTCCTCTAGGTACAGCCCTATCTAGTGGAACAACTGATGAAGACTGGGCTATATTGCATGGATTTCCACTACCTTGCTTATTCTTAGGACATTCTTTCAAGAAATGTCCCTCTTGTCCACACTTGAAACAACTGGTCAAGCCATCACAACACTTACCTGGGTGGATTCTTCCATACTTAGCACATGCAGGAGCCCAACTACCTCATTATGCCACACTACCCTGGGACTACGCTGGTTTAGATCTGAAGTTCTATGAATTTTGACCAAATTATTCGCCTTTGTTTCGAGGTGCAGGTGCACTAGCAGATGATAGAGAAGGCCCATTTTGCTTCTGCTAAAAGGATGAACGATTCACATTGCCTTTCTGCTGCCCAGACTCATTCCATGTCTTCACTTTCTTACTTCTGAACTCTTCCCTATCTCTCAGCTTCTCTTCTTCAACCTGCTGCACATAAACCATCAACCTTGATATGTCCATGTCACCTATCAGCATCGCTGCCCTACCCTCTTTGCTTGACAGACGACCCAAGCCAGCAATAAACAAGCTCATTCTGCTTCTCATATCCTTAACCATTTCAGGAGCATCACGGGACAGCTGGGTGAACTTCAACCCATACTTATGTACACTCAAGGAATCATGTTTTAGTGTAAGAAACTCTTGTACCTTAGCCTCCTTCAGTTCTCAGAAAAGAAACGCCCCAAGAAGGCTTCTTCGAAACAAGCCCAACTAGCAGGTAGTTCATCCTCAGCTCTAACCCCCTTCTACTAAGCAAACCATGTTCTAGTAACATCCTTCAGTTGATAAGCAGCTAGTTCAACCCTTCCTACGTCAGCAACATGCATCACCTCAAAAACCTTCTTCAGTTCCTCAACAAAATTTTCTGGATCTTCAGTAGTGACCGAACCAGTGAAACTTGGAGGATTCATTCTCAAGAATCCGTGAATCCTCAAAGTGTCAGCCTTATCTTGACTTGGTCCTCTTGGCTGCCCAACCTGGTTAGTCACAGCTTGGCTCAGCATTCGAATAGCCTCACGGAATTTGGCATTAGTGACCTCGCCTTGAGGTTGCACGTTTGGTGCATTAGGTACCCCATTCTCTTATGGTTCAACATTTCCCCTAGTTGGACGACCTCGTGCTGCTCTTCGTGGAGGCATGGTTATCTGTAACACGCACAAGCACGAATTAGAGGGAAACTTTTAGAGTTAAACTCTAACGTACGAGATGGATATGAAGGAAATAAAGAATTTCCTAAATGTCACAGTCTCCTAATAAAGCAAAATAACAGAGTCCTTCGGAATGCAAGAAGGCTCACCACTAACTCTAGAGTGCTTAACTAGATCAACAGCGTGCTGGATGCTGATCCTGGTTACTTGTGTCTGCATCATAATAAGAAGCAGGCCAACTGGCATCAGTACATTAAATGTACGAGTATGCGAGTTGGAAAGCTAAACAACAACTTAAGCCTGACAGGAGTACAAAGGAACACTTACCTTGGCTTTGTTTAACTCATGAACAATTGAACTCAATATAAAGCAATAAGACACATGCAATATATATATATATATATAAAGCTTGTAAAACAGTGTAAACAACTAAGTTCATTAAAGATAAAGCAATAACAAACTCAACTTTACTTAAATATAAAAGTAATATAACTTTGGGAATACTTAGTTCCCTAATAACTTTTGAGAAATGACCTCAACTCTTTACTCTTTACTTTACTTGAAACTTGAGCCTTAAAATGAAGTTCAAACGTTTAATAAAGAATCTTGAAAACTTTAAGAAACTTTACTTTGACTTGCTTCTTAACTTCTAGACTTCAACTCTTAACTTCTTTGACTTTGATCTTAACTTTCCTTGAATTGGATTATGGATTCAAGGATCATGATCTCATGTTTATGGATGATTTCATGGTGCTTAGATGTACCTTAGAGTGTTGGAATCAACTAGAAAACATAGGTACATTGCTAAGGGACAAGTACGAAAGGATGGGGGAAGAATAGGGTGCACTGGAGTCCTTGGTGCTCTGAGAGGCGTGGGGCGCTAGGCCCCAAACATCAGAGAAGTTTGTGGGGCGTGCTGGCTTGCGTGGCACCCCAAGGACAAAACTTTAGAGGCTGTTTTGGGGCACACTGGCTGGCACGGCGCCCTAACCCCGTTACCTAAGTGTGCTCGATTTTTCTTCTCCATTTTTCATTTCTAAACCCTCCAATCTTCCCTAGTTCATTCCCCAAACAGTTAGGATCAATTGTACCCTCAATACACAGACAATCTAACTCAAAAAACAGCCCGAAAATATGAACCAAATCAACAAGAAACTTCAACAACATAACCAATCAAGAATTTAACGATGTCCTTCAAAAACTTCACCTTTTAACATGTAAACAACCCAAAATCGCTGAATTGAAACAAATTGGTGTGTGGGTGAACTAACCCATCACTAAAAGATCTCACATACCTTAATAGGGATCACCCCCGACAAATTCCACTTCAAACGCTTGATGTTCTTGGCGAAATCTTGTCTTTTTTCCCTTTCTTTCTTCTTTTCACTTTTCTCCAAGTCCTAAGCGTATTTCTCAATTCTTCAAACTAAGTCATGTCTTTTTTCCCCAAAAAATCCCTAAAAACGATTTAGGAAATTAATTAGAGAAAAGACTACTTTGCCCTTCCCTAAATCCAAATTAGGACTTTCCTCAATCTAAATACCCAACTTCTGAAAGGCATATCTCACTCATACGATGTCAAAATCGTACAATATCAGTGGCGTTGGAAAGATCTCTCCAAGGTATTTCCAACCATATAAAAACTTGATCCTAAATCCTCCTGAGATAGGAGTTATGGCCGTTTGAAAATGGCCAAAACTCACTTTCTTAACTTAGACAAAATTTTCAGATTTCCTTATTCTTTCCAAAAATCAATATTTTCATATTTTAAACTCTTTATAGTCATTTCTAGGTGCGAGATGTTACAATATCTCCCTCTTGGGAACATTCGTCCTCGAATGAGCTTTATTTCACTAGGCTAAGAGTGGTAACATCTAATTCAAACACCTAGTAAGTAAATGCAACAATCAACATGCTCATTTATAATTCAAAGAGTACTAAGAAGAGAATTAGTACCTTCAACTGCATTCTCTCCAAATTCAAAGAGATGGGGATATCTCCTTTTCATGTCCTCTTCAGCTTCCCAAGTAGCTTCTTTAACAAATTGGTTCCTCTAAAGGACTTTGACTGATGCAACTTCTTTTGTTCCCAACTTGCAAACTTGGCGATCTAAAATCTGAACAAGAATTTCCTCATAAGACAAATTTTCTTTAATCCCCACATTTTCAGTTTGTACTATCAATGAAGGATCTCCCATGCACTTCTTTAGCATAAAGATGTGAAATACCGGATGAACCGCCACTAATTCATATGGTAGTTCCAACTCGTAAGCTACACTGCCAATCCTCTTAGCTATGCAATAAGGTCCAATATATCGTGGACTAAGCTTCCCCTTCTTACCAAATCACATAACACCCTTCATGTGTGAAACTTTCAAATATACCCAATCATCTACTTCGAACTCTAACGCCCTTCTCCTAACATCAGTGTAGGATTTCTGATGACTTTGTATTATTTTCAATCTCTCTTGAATTTCTTTCACTTTCTCCATAGCTTGATGAACTAAATTTGGTCCTATCAACCCTGCTTCACCAAATTCAAACCATCCAATAGGAGATCTGCATCTTCTCCTATAAAGATCTTCATATGGAGTCATTTGGATGCTGGAGTGAAAATTGTTGTTGTAAGCAAACTCGATGAGAGGTAGGTGATCATCCCAATTTCCCTTGAAATCAATCACACAAGCCCTCAACATGTCTTCTAAAGTCTGAATAGTGCGCTCTACTTTCCCATCAGTCTGAGGATAAAAGGCAGTACTTAAATTCACCTTCGAACCCAAACCTTTCTAGAAAGATTTCCAGAATTGTGTAGTAAATTATGCACCTCTATCTGAAATAATGGAGACCGGAACTCCATGGAGTCTTACCACTTCTTGAATATATAGCTTAGCATAATCTTCTGTCGAATGGGTAGTCTTTTCAGCACAAAATGGGATGATTTTGTCATTCTGTCAACAATCACCAAAACAGAATCATGTTTTCTGTGAGACCTTGGCAAACCTGAGGGTTAAGCAGTGTGTATAAGGAAGATTTTAGTGGTCGATCTTTGATACGATATTAATGCGTTGAGTTGAGAATTGTATCACGAGGGTTCTAAATGAGGACCAGTGTTTTCATCTGAAGAAGAGAATGGATAGATACCACCAGAATGACAAGCTTATGGGTAAATGAAGTCTCAAAGAGTATACTTGTGTGAAGGTAATTAAGAATTTTAGTAAGAAAGTGCTTATAAAATTGAGCTTGTCTTTTAAATTTGATTGGTATAGCTGGGTTGAGATGTCATGTCGTTGACAAGTTTGACTTTGTGGTGATGGCAAGGGCTAACTGATCATAATGGTAATAAGAGTTCATGATGATTTATTATTGGGATGCAAACTTATAATCGGGATTTTTGGTTGAACAAATTTTGTATGTTCATAACGACTTGCGAGTATATATGTAATGACCCTTCAGGTCATTTTTAAATTAAAGTATTCATTCCATCGTTTAGAGCATTTTTGTAGTGACCCTAAGTCATTTATGACTTGCTGACACTGACTATTCGGTCGCCTGGTCGTTCGTTTGGGTTTTAGGCCCGTTTCCCTATTTTGGATATTTTATAACTTGAAAAGTTGACTTCGGTCATAAATTCAGGTAAACGACCTCAGAATAAAATTCTGACGATTCCATCAGCTCCGAAATGGCCAAATTATGCTAGTAGCATGGTTAACACGAGTATCAAAGCAATCGATACGAGTTTAGGGCCATTTGACGTTTTTGCCCTTGAAATTTAGCCTATAGTTAACTTTGGTCAACCTTCCTGAAAAACATGCTCAAATGAAATTTTTGACAGCTTGGTTAGCTTCGGAATATCGATTTTGGTCTAGAACGACCCTTTGTTCACTTCCCGAGGCTTTAGATGCCCGTTGTGGAATCTGGCTCAAAACGATACTGGGTGTGGGACCCACTTTTCATCGAAGCATCTCCAATGGAAATTCTGACTTCACCATTGAGTTCGAAATATCATTTCCAATCAGATTCCATTTATGGTTTGTGTTTTTCCGACTCCGAACGAGTCCGTAACATTGAAATTTAAGTTTGAAGAGTTGTTGAATTCTAACGTGGTGGTGACGTGGCAGAGACACGTGATGCCAAGTAGCTGAACGATGTGATGCCACATGGCTGAACGACGCAACGCCACATGGCAGTGTGTTGAAATTTTGAAATTTCCAGATATAAGGACGATTTTCGTCCATTTTTTTTCCTCATCTTCAAACATAGATATCTCCTCCATTTTATGCTCAAATTAGGTGATTGAAAAGGCTAATTTTAAGAGAATTTCGTGGGGAATCTAGTGGTGAGCTCAGAAATGTGAGGGGAGGCTTCATTTGAGGTAAGTAATCGAATTTAGCTACTGCTAGAGTGATTTTCGGAATGAATTTTTGTTGAACTTTGAAAGGTTAGATCTTGATCATCTTAGGTCCGTTTTTAGTCATTCTTGAGGCTAACTTGTAGAGTTTTTCTCAAGGATCTTCATGGTATAATTTTTTTGGGTTGGAAGGGTCTCATTTTTCCAGAATTTGATGATCAAGGGGCTGCCAAGTCTTAAAGTTAGGACTTAATGATGATTTTAAATTGTTGGGGCTGATTTGCTATGTTTTAGGCATCTATTTGTGCTAAATTTTGGGGTATTAGTTTAGTAAGGTATTTGGGACGTTTTCACCACAATCCCGTTTTAGACACAATTTTGGGTCCTTCTCCGAAAAATATAATTTTAGTGTCAACATATTCGTATTGTCGAGGTGATTAGCCTTTTGATAGTGTGGAAGCATTTGGAGACCATTCTGAAGGGAATAGCTCTGGTACCGTGAGTTGGAGCACGCATGATCGGCTTTCAGGTAGGCTATGGTTTTCCCCTCATGAGATTGAGCATGTTTAGGCAATTGTTTATTGATTTGCTTGAGTATGGAGGGGTTTGGGTGTCGAGCATGCTAAATTTCTATAATTCATGTCTTAGACCTTATTTCGGGAAATTGTTAGACTGTGAAAGCATGACTCTTGATATTATTGAACTTCCATACCTTGTGGTGTATATTATAATAATGATTTGAAGTAATTTTGGCCTTAGTCTAGGCTTAGACTAGTGTTGCCATAGACTTGCGAGGTTTCGGATGCCGTTAGGCCGTTGAACTGTTTTTGACGTCATTTCGGACGGTTAGCTGT